>JANFOE010002020.1:0-271622 GCA_025667525.1 Glebionis coronaria
ATATGTATATATATATATATATATACATATATATATATATATATATATATATATATATATATATATATATATATATATATATATATATATATATATATATATATATATATATATATTATATATATATATATATATATATATATTATATATATATATAATATATATATATATATATATATATATATATATATATATATATATATATATATATATATATATAATATATATATATATATATATATATATATATATATATATATATATATATATATATATATATATATATATATATATATATATATATATATATATATATATATATATATATATATATATATATATATATATATATATATATATATATATATATATATATATAAGAGGAGAGATATGCCACATAAGCACCTCATAATGCCATGTCACCTTTATTATTTTTAGTAATTTTTTTAAAAATTTTTTACCGTCCTTTTTCTTTTAAAAATATCATTACCAAATTTAAACGTGATTATCTTTTGATTTGAAATTTTCATAGGTTTAAAAAGTGATTAACATTACCAAATCTGTTTTAACAATTGTAGAATATATCTTTCTATTTTAAATTTTCATATGGTTTGAATAGTCAATATCCTAAAAATCTTGAAACAAATTTTCATACGCTTTGAAAAGTGATTATCATTACCCAATCTGTTTTAATATATCTTTTTATTTTAAATTTTCATACTGTTTGAATAGTGAATATCCAAAAATCTTTTAAGAATTGTAGAATATTTTTTATCTAATCAATTAAAAAGTTGATGATTTACTTCAACAATGTTCACCATAATATTCGTGATATATCTCCCTCTGATATATGTCCCTATAATATTTGTGATATATCTCTCATTTTCAGATATATCTCTCCCATATTATGATATATCTTCCACAATAAGTCATGCACGGTGTCGACTTTCACAGCTATATATACCTCATTATTTATGATGCAGAGTATCGATTCAACGAAAGCCTTAAACATTAAAACATCATTATAACAAGATACAACCACAAATGAATTCACAAAGGCTTTCAAAATCTAAACAAAATCAAAGCTCTGATATCCCACCCTCCAGCATGTCTCCTATGTCCAATATAGGAATTCCAAAAGCAGGTATTTTGCACATTTTGTCTTGATCGTTTTGTACTTTCATTGTATTAATTTTTGTAGCTTAGTAACTCCTGTTATGCAACTTTTGTGTCACTCTTGGCTGGAAGTTTACATATAAAACAGTCAAAATTAAGCGTATTACAGTTTAAACTAAGGAATAATAGTTGATTACACAAACTATTACAAATTATAGTTAAAAATCATTTTAATAGTAGCTGTTAAATCTTTTAGATGATAAACTGGCCCACCTCTGTCAGTCTAAAACCAGTTTGACCCGTCCACTAACCTCATCGAGCCTACATATAATAACCTGACATATGTATCTCCTGCATGTTCATGGAATAAGAGTTTATTAGGAAAAAAGTGTAAATAATTCATAGAGATTAGAAAAACAGTTACCAAATATCTTTTAGCAATTGTAGAATATCTTTTCTCTGTGTTTCATTTTGAATTAAAAAAGTGAAGATTTAGTCCAAGAATATTGACCTTAATTATTAACTAAAGCCTTAAACCCTAAAACATCCTCTATATCCTCTATATTGAATGTGTTTTTACTTTTTTGCACTATTATCCTGTGTGTGCTACTTTCTTCCACCTATTCTTTAAAAATTCTTTTGCTACTTTCTTCCACCATATAGTCTAACAGGATTCAGATTTATGTGAAAAGAGAGATAATGTTCAAATTTGAACCTCTTTTTCGAGAGGGTCAATGCTGTGTAATCTCTAACTTTGGAGTGGCTGAAACAGCGGAAGGTTGCCATTGTTACCAAATACTTGGAAATCATGTTTTTATAAAGGAACTGAAGTGACTAGAGTTGATCAAATTGATGACAACTTAACTAGATTTGTTAACGAACCTTTTGCACGTATTTTAAACACAAACAATGAGTATCATGATCATGATTATGTTGGTATGTATTCTATTATATCCTACTTACAATAAAATATAACAAACCTAATTATTTGTTAGTATTAAGTTTTTTTCTTTTTTGAGTTGCAGATATTATTGGAACGGTCGTAGCTATCGAAAATATTGTATCTGTCAACGGTTTTGGTTGTTCTAAGATTCGCAGATCAGTTGTTATTGAAGACGCGGAGTAAGTAAAATATTTAGAAATAGCTTTTAAAACATATTCAACAGGTCCAAACATAAAATTTAAACACTTTTTGTAGATCTTTAAGGACTGAATGCACTTTCTGGGATAAATGGGCACTCGTGTGGAATGAATACGCTGAAAAGCTTGATGAAATAGATCATTTAGACTTCATGCTGATGATGGCGAAGGTTAAATATTGGAATGGTATGTTTTTTTTAAATTCCACATATTTTTATTTTTTATTCTTAATATCTATATTTACATAATAGTATATTAATGACTAATAATGCAGGCAAGCCAGTTATACATAATGCTTTATTTGGAACAAGAATTTGCATAAACAAAGATTATCCTCAGTTAATTTCTTTTCGAAAAAGGTAACCTGCTAAATATTAGTGCGTTATTCTTTCAATATGCAGTTGATTTAATAATTTTTCTTATGATTTAAATACAATTTAAAAATCAATAGCTATGAAGCACAAAATGGATATGATGCAAGTGAGTTTCGAATTCAACCTCATTGCGAGGACATACATGTTGTGACACCCCCTGAATTTATGCAAGGCTCTGTGAAAAGAATGGTTGGGATGAGCCGCAACATTAAACCGGTATGAAAACATTGTTTTTTTAATATTTATTTTTTTCTTTTTAGTATATGCCTAACCAAAAATTTAAACTGTAAATAGGATACATATTGCGTTGTTTATGCGACGGTACACAACACACAATATGAAATGGGTGGGTTTATATTAGATGCAAAGCATGCAAGACAAAGGTCACTGTAGTTGAGTCTAAAGGATTATCTTCTTCAAGAAACAAAAAACAACTATGGCTTTGTAGAAACATGGAGAAACATATTCATTGGTAGCTAGGTATAATATTATGTATATTTTAATTATTATTTTTATCTTATAAAGAAGAAAAAAATACAAACATTTGTTGATGATATTCTTTTCCATTTGTAGATTCAAGTTAATTATCCGTATATTTGATGAAACTGGGACGACGCAAGTTGTCATTTTTGATAATAGTGTCTATAACATGACCAAGTTATCAACATGGAAGATTATACAAGAACAAGGCATGAATACAGATGATTACTTTCCTAATGATCTTAATCAGATTATTGGGAAACAATATATGTTTAAAGTAAAGTTTTCCGAATCTAATAACAACAACAACAGTCATGTCTATCGAGCTGAAAAGGTTACTAATGATGTTGCGACAATCAACTACTTTAAGAATAGTTTCTTTGATGATGAGGTAAAATTCATTCTTTTGCTAAAAACACATTTAACAACTAATAATTAATTTGTTTGAATTTATATTTGTGAATCATCTTTAATCAAAATATTACAGGTTGAAGATGAAGATTATTCAAGTGACTCTATTGAAGAAAATGAGGTATTATACTTTTGTTAAAAACATCCTTAACAACATTTATTTTTAAGTACAAAGTAATAATTTATTGTGTGTATTATCAATAGGATGCAGAAGATGATGAGGTTTTAAAAGATGAAGAAGATGACGAAGTTACAAAAGAGGAGAAGATGATGAGATTACAAAAGATGGAGAAGATGAGGTTGTAGCTCCATCGGTTGAAGTGATTGAGGTATGACAGATTTTTTATAAATACTTTTAGCCACAATTTTTAAAAAACCTGTACACATTTTCACAAAAAATTTGTTACAATTAGTGGCTGACAAAACAACTAAAAATTTTGTTAACCAAATTGGGAATGATTACAGGAATCCAAACAAATTATTCAGAACAAATAATCCACTTGTGAAACACCTTAAATGAAAAATAAAAAGAATATGTTTTAATTGATTTATCAGACTATGAAACAGAAGATGATTTAAATTTGAAGAAGAAAATTGTGACAGTCAAGTTGGGAAACAACCCTTGAAAGTGAACAAGAATGGATGTCACTCATCAATCTAAATCTTTTTTTTTCTACAATTTTTTAATTTCCATCAAATAATTTACAACAATGGTTTGTCTTAGGTTTATGTTTTTAATTTCCAGCAAATAATTTCCAAACAATGGTTTGTGTTAGGTTTATAATTTTTCTTCAGAAGAAATTGGTTTGTGTTAGGTTTATGTTTTTATTTTTCTGAATAAATTGGTTTATGTTAGGTTTATGTTTTTCTTTTACCATGTGGAAGATAATTCCTAAATAGTCGGATGTTCAGAACTAGGTTTGTTGCAAAAAATTCTAAGTTATCCTGAATAATCAAATAATCAGTTAACTGTATCAACAAATTGAAACCAAATGCCAAACAGTCCTTAAGATTCCGAATGCCAAACGTATGTGTGAAAAATGATTTTCATTCCACTTGTGTTAAAATTTAAAAGAAGCATAAAAATTACACACGTTCTGCAATAGTTGTGGCATATAGAATAATCAGATTCTGTTAACCATAGTGTAATGAAAAGCAGAGCTGCAGCCTACAGGAGATAGAGTTTGGTTGATTATTTTATTTGAAGTTGTGATAATCAGTCGGTTAACTTTTTGGATGTCTGGAAAATTTTAGATGGGATTTCATGTGGATGATAATTCCTAAATAGTCAGATGTTCAGAACTCGGTTTGTTGTAACAAATTCTAAGTTGCCCTGAATAATCAGATAATCAGTATCAGCAACTTGAAACCGAATGCCGAACAGTCCTTAAGAAACCGAATGCCGAACGTATGAGGTAAAACTGATTTTTATTCCACTTATGTTCAAATTGAGAAGATGTAGAAAAATTGCACACGTTCTGCACCCTTGAAGCGTAAGTGAAATCTATAAGCTTTTTGCTAACTCATGTTCTCTGATATATGTACTTAGTTGTTGACATGTTGGAATATCATGCTGTTTTACCTTACTTGATTCAGGACGTAGGGGCAACATTGGTAATCTGCCAATAAGAATTTGACGAAAAGGAAATCACTTACTTATGCAAATATACTTGCCTGTTGTTAGATGGGTAATTTCCATGGGTAGAATTAAAGCCAAGATTGATAGTACTCAGAAGGTTTCTTGTGATTTACTTTTTTTCTAGGCAGATATTTTGCTCAAAATGTGAACAAACAGATGCTGCACCAAACCAATATGGTATCAGACTAGGCCCATCATATACATTAGTGGTTAAGTTTATTTATTAGTATGATTTATGTTTTTAAGTCTTTATTAGAAATCCTCTTTTTTTGAAAGATAACAATATTATTGGCTTTTAATTTGATTTGTGATAAATACATACCATGTATGATTATCTATATAATTTATAAATATATACTTGAATTATAATTCATTACAATTATACATGTATATCTACACATTAAAATAATTCTGGACAAAAATAAGAAGATATATAACATGTTAAGATAAAAAATATTATGTGGTTTAAATTTGATTAGTGATATATTGATGAGATGGCATTTATACATGATCTCATCGTTCTCTTTGGGCTATTGATGAGACTGCAATTATACATAGTCTCATCGTCCAAAACGGGCTTTAAACGCTTAAAATATCATGAAAATACCCATATATATGCTTGTATTTGTGTCTTGTATATTTTAGGTACGGATATCGAGAAAATGACAAAAGATCACAAGAATCAATCAAAAACGAACACGAGAAACGAAGTCGCACAATGAACCGGACCCGAATGATGGATTTCTAAAATAGTCCTTGAAGTTTGAAGAAATTGCAAGATTGGTCCCTCAAGTTTCAGAAGTTGTCACTTAATACCCTTGGAAAATCAAGCTTGTACAACTTTGGTCCTTGAAGATTCATGTTGTGACAAGAATTACCCTTGAAGATATTACAAAGTGCATTTTAAGTCCTTTTTCATGAGATATAAAACTCAAGGACTTAATTTGTAACTAAACCTAAGTTATTACAAAGGAAAAGCTGATAAAATTCTGCTTGAGTTGATTTTGAAGAGTTGTTTGAAGACTGGGGGCCAAATGTGTTAAAAACAAACCCATATCTTATTAAACCCACCCATTGACACAACCATACCCATTCCTTTTACCCAAACCCATGTTTAAACAAAAATAATAAAACAGATCGTGCTAAACATTGTATAATCTCCCAAGAAATATCATTTTAACCCCCTTTCCACCATGAACCCTAATCTTAACCCCAGATTAATTAAGCACCAGAAACGTGGGGTTTTTGTAAATTGATGATGTGGAATAGTTCGTTACAGCTCAACAAACACACCATGTGCCCAGGATTGCGACCTTTCATCTTAATGCTCCCCCACAACCCAAGATGCTTCACGGGATTCTTAACAAAACCTGACATTTTGACTCATCCAACGATTCAAGGCCAATGGCTTGTTCCCCACATCTTTTTAAAGGCTCAAATTGCTTCTACAAGACCAGAGATCACATGTCTCCAATTGACCAAGAAAAGTCTTCAAATTTCAAATTTCTTCAAGGGGTAATTGTGGAAGATCAAGTAGAATTAGGGTTACGTTTTTAGGGTTTCTAGAAGTCTCTTGTATGCATTATATAAGCAGTAGCATAGTCAGCATTATGTTTTTGTTCCAGTATTTTGTAAACTTTTCTTGATAAATAGTTAAAGTATCTTTTAAACCTTGCAATCTACTGTGTTCCCTTGTTTTTTTTATTTATCTCATTTACATTTATGCAACTAAGTTTCTAGTTACTGTTCATCGTTACTGTAGCATAATCTTTTCTACAAGTTTACTGACAATAAGCTTGTACAAGGTTTCGTTATTGGTTAAAGTTGGTTAAGGCGGTTGGTAGCCTCATTGGTCGCTGCTGGTTTCATTGGTTGTTTATTTTATCAAGTTCTCTTGTTCTCATAAGCACATAAGCTGGTTGTATAAGCTCCTTGACAAAGATCTTATTCAAATAAGTTTATGTGTCTTGGTTCACGTATTTGAAGTTGTTTGAAGCTTCTTGGCTGTAGTTGCTGATTTTCAAGGTTTCTGAGGTGAAAGATTTGGGTGATAAGCTGATAAAGGATAAGTTGGTTAAAAGGGGGTAATAAGCTGAAAATAGTGAGGTGTTGACAGTAAGATTGGTTAGAGTTTACACTTGGACCCAATGTGAGCATCTCTAGTTCCATTTTCCTCTTATTTTCACTTTAGACTACTTATGCTTATTTGTTGTGGCTTATCTACTTAATTGCTTTTTGCTTTTGCTTATCTTTTCTGATTTGTGTTTATTTTTATGTTCTATGTCTTAAATTTCATGTATTTGCTTTCGATTTCATTTATATGTTTTAAAAATTCAAATTCTGTCCTGAAATTGGTGTTTGGATCAGTCTAATTTTCTAGTGATAGAGTAGGTTAGTTTTCGTATTAACATGCCGTTTATTTGGTTTGCTTAGTGTAAAAAATCAGATTTCACTTGCTAGGTATTGTTTTTGTCATTAACTAATCAGTAGGAGTTGATTTTTAAGTGTTTGATGTTCTTGGTTGTCTTTTCTTACTTGTTTATCTCGGTTAGGCATAAGCTTGACTTGCACATCTTTTAACGTTTAGCGTAGCATAGTTTAGCCTATAATTTTTGCTTGTTAGAAAAAGAAAAATCAAAAGATTCATGTTTCTTTGCTTTATGTCCAAGGAAGATCAGTAGGTGCCTTAGTCTATTTGCTTGTTGCAATTTGTGTAATTTATACTTATTTTATGCTATTACTCTATGCTATAAACTTGGTTCAGGCCTAAGCTCTTAGGATTCTATTTTGTCGATCACTTTGGTCAAATTTAGCCAAGTGATTGGTCATTTAGATCAACATCCATTAGGGCCTTATTTCGGGGATCTTGGTCTTGAATTTTGGTTTATAGGTAGCTATTAGGATAAGTCTCATGCTTTACGTTACATTTTTATTTCAAGCTTCTTTGACAGCTTATAGGTGAAAGTGAATTTGGCCGAAAATGTCTTGTATCTTCTTGCCAATGCCACTGTTTCATTAGTCTAGGATAAAAGTTTTATGTGTCTGTTATGTAGTTGTAGGCTAGTGATCAGCAGCTCTAGTATGCTTGCTATATGGTGAATTAGAAGAGCTGTTGTAGTTGTTGCGTTTATTTGTTGCTATATCTCTTTGTTGTTGTTATGGTTTTTTGCTCGTTACCGTTACTATCATAACTACTCTTCTTGCTATTTTAACTAGTCTATTCGCTACTGTAGCATTTATATTGTGGTCATACACTAGTTGTTTTAGCATTTGCATGATATCGAGCTACTGCTTAAATCTTTCGATGTTTAAGTGTTTATCGCTTCTATATCGTCACCGCCATGGCAGTTTGTGGTGACTGCTGCGTTTATTTTCTTTCTGCTGCGTTAACAGTGGTGTTTGGGTTAATGTCTGCTTCACAGACCTGCTGTTATAGGGTTGTTTGGGTACTGTTTGAATAAGCAGAAGACATAAAAGATTAAAAGAGAAAAAGTGCAGCAGAAGGGTATTGAACCCCTAACCAGAAACTAACATTAGACGCAGCATAACACCCTACTACCATCTGCTCTGCTTGCACTTTATGTTTTCTTTAGCTTTTTTTTTTATTTTATATAGTTAACAAGTAAATATTTAAAAAGAAGGGAAAAAGGGTGCTGCAGGGTCTCGAACTCCTGACCTTGAACACCAAAACAGACGCAACTCCACACCTTTCAACCATCTGCTCTAGTGAGCACCTTTGTTATTCTTCCTGTTATTTCTCTTTTATATTTTTCTTTTTCATGTGTAAGATAATAAAAGAGATGAAAAAGGAAAATTGGAGGGCAGAGGGTTCGAACCCCTGACCTGCTATTCAGTGCAGACGCAAAAGACACCCACTCCCACCATCTGCTCTCTTGAGCTCTTTTGTTTCCTTTTCCTTTTGTTATTTTCTTATACTTGGTTTTTATTCGTATTACTTAAAGCTAAAATAAGCTTGTTTCGAGCTTATTTGAGGCTTTTACTTTCAGCTTATTATTTTTCGTTGATTTAGATTAGTATTTATTATTTTCTGTAAATTTTTCAGATTTTAGAAAAATAATTTAATATTTTTAAAAGCATTTATTTAGTTTAAATAGTATAAAAAATATTTAAAAGTCAAAAAAAAAATATAATTCGTTTTTTCAAAATTTTATTTTGTCAATTAGGACTAATGAAAATTATATTTTCATTTTTAGGTTTTAATTTTTGTCTTTTTCTTAGTTAATTTATTTTTTTTTAGGGTTTTTAAGTAACTTTAAATATTAATATAAATTAATTAAAAAGTTTCCAAATTTTTTTGGTTTATATATTTTTTTTCTTAGTTAGGATTTTTAAAACATTTTAGAGATTTTTAATTATTTTTTTGGTTAAATTTTTCGTTAGGTCGCGTTTTTACGTTCGTACGTCGCGCGTTTTCGTTCATTTTGAGCGTAACTCGTCTCCTTTTTCTTTTCTTTTCGTCTTTCTGAAAACGTAATCACTCGAATTAATAACGTCTAGTATTGTTGGCTAAACACCATACCTCCTCGAGAACGAACTTGATTGTCGGTATTTGCGTTTTTCACAAAACGTAATTACTAATACTTACCATGACTTAGCGTTTGCTTACTTTTTCCTAAAGGTAAGTAAAACGACTAGAAACCGCAACATCAAAATGGCGCCGCTGCCGGGGAGGTGTGTTTAGCCATATTTATTTATCGTGTTTATTTGAGTGTTTACGTTTTATCGTAAATACTTCTTTTTATTTTTCTATACTATTAGCCATACAAATATATAGTGTTAAATTGAACTCAATTAACACAAAATCGTTTTCTCGTTTTTGTTGTGCATAATATATTGTATTTACGTAGAACAACTAATACACAATAATTATCCAAATACGCGAGAAATCGCACCTCAATAGTTGAGCGTTCCGGTCACTATTGTTGTATCGAATTCAAACGAAAGTCAAAGGCAAAATAGATAAATACTCTTAATTGGTTTAATCTCGATAAATACAAACTATAAGGTGGGTATAAGGCGGTTGTATTTCACGACCTAAGGAAAAAAGGCTCTTAAGTGCTTCGCGCCGCCTCGTTTTCTCCGCTCGCTTGTGCGTATTTTGAAATTGACGATTAATTAGGGGTTTGCCAACTCAAGTATTATTAATCTATTTTTGTGAGTTTTAATTATTGAACCTCGAAACGTTTTGGCGTTCCGCCAACATTTCAAAGTCGACGAGGGTTTTTACTTCACGTAATTACCTTCATTCTTCTTGGATTCATTAATCGAGACCTTTGATTAGTGGATAGTTTTTGTAGATTAATTTCTACGTAATACACCAAAATTCCAAAAAAAAAATTAAAAAACCAAAAACACAAAAATAATCTTCTCATTTTCCCTCTATTTTCATAATTCTCTTCTTGAACCCTCTAATTTGTTTAATTCTCGATTACGATTTTCGCGTTACATCATGTCGAATGATGGTTACTATTCGTGTCCATATTGTGGAGGACCGCCCGATGGTGGTAATTGTTATAATTGCGAGATCTTAGGAGGAAGGGAGGGTTATATCTACAACTCTCCTCAAAACAACAATGGTGACGGATTTCAATCATACGACCAAGGTCACCAATCGTCTTCGTTTTATTCGTCGAATGATTCGTCTTATTATTGTGATAATAATCAAGATGATGAAACGAATCAAAACGCCTATGGTTACGGATTTCAATCCTATGACCAAGCTCCACAACCGCCTTCGTCTTATTCGTGTGATTTTTGCGGTTTGGAGCACGATTTCGGATCTTGTTGTACGAATTATAATGACCCCGAACCGAATCCTAATTTCTTTGACCAATCATCACAATATCCATCGTCGTATTCATGTGAGTCTTGTGGAAACACACCTCATTATGGGTATGATTGTCAACCGATGAATCAAAATACGTCTTTCGACAACCAATTCAATGGATTTGACGAATCACCCCCACAAGATATGAATTACAATTGTAACAATGGGAATTTTTATCCACACAACGAACCGGATTTTTCTCAAAATCCGTGTTGCGACAATTGTGGGGGGCCTCACGATACTTATTCTTGCCAACCAATGCATTATAATAAACCCAATTCATACTATAATTCCGGTTTTGATAATTTTGAGGCCCCACCATACGATCTCGAACACCAAAATTCTCATGAGTCAAGTAATGAGAGACAAAATTCCTTTGGCACTTTCTTACAAGACCATGAAGAAGAATTCTTGCAAGGTGTGATGGACATTTTTAGAAGTATAAGGGGAGAGATTGAAATGGAAATACAACGAGTGCAAGCGTCAAATATTGATACTTATGCCTCTACGTCTCTTGAGATTCCATATGATTACCAATACGAAGATGACGATAGCAATATTTTCAATCTCGCCTTATCTTATGAATCCGTTGCTCTCATGCTCCCTAGGGAAACCGATGCCTCTCTAAGTATGGGGGAGACGAATCTTAGCACTAATCCTAGTGTCGAGATCCCTATTCCAATCCAAAGTGAGCCTACGGTTTTTTCCGAAGATGAGGTAAGTGATTTTGCTCTCGATGAATTTTTCCACGAAGATTCCAACGAGGCAAATCACAATAGTGAGTGTGAATCAATTTCTTGTGATGATGTCTCTCCCATTGACACTTCGGGGAGAGAATCAACGACTTTTTCAAACCCGCTTTTCAATGACGATGATTTTTCCGCTGGTGATGACGAGTCACTAATCGACGAGGACGTTCAAAATACCGATTTTAAAATCTTCTCGAACCCTTTATTCGAATTTGATGACACGTTCATCTTTGGTGACGTAAATCCTCTCTTTGATGAGACGTTCGAGGACATTGAGAGTGAGGATTCTAAGGATCCTAGACTCGATGAGCCGGATTTGCTAGTCACCCACCCGACGTCTCATACGGTTGAGACTACTCTTTCTACTAATGACGTTTCCATTCTCGAGGGGTTCACCGATGGACCGCCTCTCGATGTGAATGAGGATTTTAATGATGCTTTTGCCTTCGATCCGGGGGGAAATTTTGAAACTCCTATTTTGAGTAATTCTCTTTCAATTTTACCTTCGTTTCAAAGTATCCCTACCCATCCCCTCGGATATGAAGAGTTTACCTACGTCGTAAGGAGTTTTCTTCCTTACAAGACGTATCCTCCGGCTTTGCGTGTTTTATTTCCAACAAAATGTGAGGATACGATCTTCGATCCCGGTATAAAGGCTTTGCCTTTATTCACGGTTGCTTTTGTGCCTTGATTACATGTAAGTCCCACTAAAAATGACCGAACAATGATTATCCCTAAATGATCACATTTATGGGGATTCGAGTCGAGCTTTTGACTCGGTTATCAAAAACAAGGTGCCTCGTGGGGGAATTCTCATGCTAATCCTTGTAAATATTATTGCTTTTTAGATTAACCTAATGAGGGGATTTGTGCCCTTCCTACCTTTGTCTCGTGGTTGTTTGTGATTGTGTAATCTAGGTTCTTATCATCACGATGAAGCATCTCGTGTTCGTTTTATGGGAGCACTCGATCGTTTGCTTGAGAGACATTTCTCAATATCCATGATATATCCTTTTGATGTTCTAACCTTAGGTTTTTAGCACACTTCATAAACGGCTTTAAATTTAATGGTTACACCCTTTCCATGCTAGATTAGGCATTCGACTACGTCTCTAGTATGGGGGTGTTTTCACCCCTAGACTCGAAACATTGAGGACAATGTTTAACTTTAGTATGGGGGGTGAGTAGATACTTCACCTTGCTTACGTCAACACGCAATCCAAATATTCATCTTTTGGTTATCGTTTTATGCAAAATAAGGCTAAAAATGGCCAAATTTTAAAAATTTTCTAGTTTTTCATATGTGTTTAAGACACGAATGTAGGTTTTCCGATGGTGAGAATAAGAGTAATTTTTGACTCGACCATGCGTGTTGAGCACTTAGCTTCGATTCCTTAACTTTTTAGGCTAAGTCTCTTAAATGAGGACGAGAAATGATAGAGTTATTTATAAGTCTCGTAATCATCACGATCTCATGTGTAGTAATTATAAGCTTATTCTCCCAACGCTTTTGCATAAATAATTGTTAATAAATATTGATTTGGCGGTTTAGTCACTGTTGTTGGTTTCTAATTTGTTTTGGTAGCTTCCATGTAATTAAATGGGAAGACATTAAGGTATCGCCAGCGTCACGGTTTTGAAGTATTGGCACCCGAATAATCGAAAGCTTCACCCAATAATAAGAATTCAAGTGCTCACCTAAATCAAGCAAACAATTTGAAGCCCCACAAGGCCGAAAAATCTATGCAAAATTGAAAGTGAATCAAGCCTTAATCTTCGAAGCTTTAAAGATCCAAAATTCGCTTTAGCGTGAGGATATACGTCTTTGGCTAATAAAACCACCGATGAGGCGGATAATAAAAGGCAAGGCAAGACCGAAGTCATAATAAAAGCTTCATGGCGAAGTTGAATAAAAGATGGAGGTAAACCAAAGATAATAAGGCCCTTCCGTTAGGGGGCGTATAAAAGTCTTGGTAATAAGTCTCATGTTCAAAACCGTTATAAAACCGTGTTTATCGATCCTTCTTGTTGACTTAATTTTTTGACATCGTTGTCTATTAGGATGAATTATTGATTTAATGATTTTGGTTACACCGTTAAGACTCTATTTTTAGACTTAATCTCTATTCACGCATAAGTCAATGATGTATCCTCGTGATCATTAAGACATAATAAAATATAAGAGATACCAAGTAGGAATAAGGGAGTCTAAGTTCGTAATTAACACTCATGAGACGTGATCGTGTTGCTAACTTATAATAACAATGATCTCGTTGCACACTTAGCATGGAATTGGGTGAAAATCGAGGACGATGAAATTATTTCTAACGAAGCATTCACGTGTTCTTATTCTATGAACCTAAACGTCCCATTTTGCGATGAAAATCATACATTATGTCTAAAACACAAGTAGTAGCAATAGTAGTAGTGTAGCTAGTTTATCATTCAATAAAGTGAATAAAAATGAATTTTGGAGATGCTACGATACTTTATTCTAGCATTGCGTGAGGGCACGACAATGGTTTAGTATGGGGGAGTGATGAGACTGCAATTATACATAGTCTCATCGTCCAAAACGGGCTTTAAACGCTTAAAATATCATGAAAATACCCATATATATGCTTGTATTTGTGTCTTGTATATTTTAGGTACGGATATCGAGAAAATGACAAAAGATCACAAGAATCAATCAAAAACGAACACGAGAAACGAAGCCGCACAATGAACCGGACCCCAATGATGGATTTCTAAAATAGTCCTTGAAGTTTGAAGAAATTGCAAGATTGGTCCCTCAAGTTTCAGAAGTTGTCACTTAATACCCTTGGAAAATCAAGCTTGTATAACTTTGGTCCTTGAAGATTCATGTTTTGACAAGAATTACCCTTGAAGATATTACAAAGTGCATTTTAAGTCCTTTTTCATGAGATATAAAACTCAAGGACTTAATTTGTAACTAAACCTAAGTTATTACAAAGGAAAAGCTGATAAAATTATGCTTGAGTTGATTTTAAAGAGTTGTTTGAAGACTGGGGGCCAAATGTGTTAAAACAAACCCATATCTTATTAAACCCACCCATTGACCCAACCATACCCATTCCTTTTACCCAAAACCATGTTTAAACAAAAATAATAAAACAGATCGTGCTAAACATTGTATAATCTCCCAAGAAATATCATTTTAACCCCCTTTCCACCATGAACCCTAATCTTAACCCCAGATTAATTAAGCACCAGAAACGTGGGGTTTTTGTAAATTGATGATGTGGAATAGTTCGTTACAGCTCAACAAACACACCATGTGCCCAGGATTGCGACCTTTCATCTTAATGCTCCCCCACAACCCAAGATGCTTCACGGGATTCTTAACAAAACCTGACATTTTGACTCATCCAACGATTCAAGGCCAATGGCTTGTTCCCCACATCTTTTTAAAGGCTCAGATTGCTTCTACAAGACCAGAGATCACATGTCTCCAATTGACCAAGAAAAGTCTTCAAATTTCAAATTTCTTCAAGGGGTAATTGTGGAAGATCAAGTAGAATTAGGGTTACGTTTTTAGGGTTTCTAGAAGTCTCTTGTATGCATTATATAAGCAGTAGCATAGTCAGCATTATGTTTTTGTTCCAGTATTTTGTAAACTTTTCTTGATAAATAGTTAAAGTATCTTTTAAACCTTGCAATCTACTGTGTTCCCTTGTTTTTTTATTTATCTCATTTACATTTATGCAACTAAGTTTCTAGTTACTGTTCATCGTTACTGTAGCATAATCTTTTCTACAAATTTACTGACAATAAGCTTGTACAAGGTTTTGTTATTGGTTAAAGTTGGTTAAGGCGGTTGGTAGCCTCATTGGTCGCTGCTGGTTTCATTGGTTGTTTATTTTATCAAGTTCTCTTGTTCTCATAAGCACATAAGCTGGTTGTATAAGCTCCTTGACAAAGATCTTATTCAAATAAGTTTATGTGTCTTGGTTCACGTATTTGAAGTTGTTTGAAGCTTCTTGGCTGTAGTTGCTGATTTTCAAGGTTTCTGAGGTGAAAGATTTGGGTGATAAGCTGATAAAGGATAAGCTGGTTAAAAGGGGGTAATAAGCTGAAAATAGTGAGGTGTTGACAGTAAGATTGGTTAGAGTTTACACTTGGACCCAATGTGAGCATCTGTAGTTCCATTTTCCTCTTATTTTCACTTTAGACTACTTATGCTTATTTGTTGTGGCTTATCTACTTAATTGCTTTTTGCTTTTGCTTATCTTTTCTGCTTTGTGTTTATTTTTATGTTCTATGTCTTAAATTTCATGTATTTGCTTTCGATTTCATTTATATGTTTTAAAAATTCAAATTCTGTCTTGAAATTGGTGTTTGGATCAGTCTAATTTTCTGTGATAGAGTAGGTTAGTTTTCGTATTAACATGCCGTTTATTTGGTTTGCTTAGTGTAAAAAATCAGATTTCACTTGCTAGGTATTGTTTTTGTCATTAACTAATCAGTAGGAGTAGATTTTTAAGTGTTTGATGTTCTTGGTTGTCTTTTGTTACTTGTTTATCTCGGTTAGGCATAAGCTTGACTTGCACATCTTTGAACGTTTAGCGTAGCATAGTTTAGCCTATAATTTTTGCTTGTTAGTAAAAGAAAAATCAAAAGATTCATGTTTCTTTGCTTTATGTCCAAGGAAGATCAGTAGGTGCCTTAGTCTATTTGCTTGTTGCAATTTGTGTAATTTATACTTATTTTATGCTATTACCCTATGCTATAAACTTGGTTCAGGCCTAAGCTCTTAGGATTCTATTTTGTCGATCACTTTGGTCAAATTTAGCCAAGTGATTGGTCATTTAGATCAGCATCCATTAGGGCCTTATTTCGGGGATCTTGGTCTTGAATTTTGGTTTATAGGTAGCTATTAGGATAAGTCTCATGCTTTACGTTAATTTTTTATTTCAAGCTTCTTTGACAGCTTATAGGTGAAAGTGAATTTGGCCGAAAATGTCTTGTTACTTCTTGCCAATGCCACTGTTTCATTAGTCTAGCATAAAAGTTTTATGTGTCTGTTATGTAGTTGTAGGCTAGTGATCAGCAGCTCTAGTATGCTTGCTATATGGTGAATTAGAAGAGCTGTTGTAGTTGTTGCGTTTATTTGTTGCTATATCTCTTTGTTGTTGTTATGGTTTTTTGCTCGTTACCGTTACTATCATAACTACTCTTCTTGCTATTTTAACTAGTCTATTCGCTACTGTAGCATTTATATTGTGGTCATACACTAGTTGTTTTAGCATTTGCATGATATCGAGCTACTGCTTAAATCGTTCGATGTTTAAGTGTTTATCGCTTCTATATCGTCACCGCCATGGCAGTCTGTGGTGACTGCTGCGTTTAATTTCTTTCTGCTGCGTTAACAGTGGTGTTTGGGTTAATTTCTGCTTCACGGACCTGCTGTTATAGGGGTGTTTGGGTATTGTTTGAATAAGCAGAAGACATAAAAGATTAAAAGAGAAAAAGTGCAGCAGAAGGGTATTGAACCCCTAACCAGAAACTAACATTAGACGCAGCATAACACCCTACTACCATCTGCTCTGCTTGCACTTTATGTTTTCTTTAGCTTTTTTTTTATTTTATATAGTTAACAAGTAAATATTTAAAAAGAAGGGAAAAAAGGGTGCTGCAGGGTCTCGAACTCCTGACCTTGAACACCAAACCAGACGCAACTCCACACCTTTCAACCATCTGCTCTAGTGAGCACCTTTGTTATTCTTCCTGTTATTTCTCTTTTATATTTTTCTTTTTCGTGTGTAAGATAATAAAAGATATGAAAAAGGAAAATTGGAGGGCAGAGGGTTCGAACCCCTGACCTGCTATTCAGTGCAGACGCAAAAGACACCCACTCCCACCATCTGCTCTCTTGAGCTCTTTTGTTTCCTTTTCCTTTTGTTATTTTCTTATACTTGGTTTTTATTCGTATTACTTAAAGCTAAAATAAGCTTGTTTCGAGCTTATTTGAGGCTTTTACTTTCAGCTTATTATTTTTCGTTGATTTAGATTAGTATTTATTATTTTCTGTAAATTTTTCAGATTTTAGAAAAATAATTTAATATTTTTAAAAGCATTTATTTAGTTTAAATAGTATAAAAAATATTTAAAAGTCAAAAAAAAAATATAATTCGTTTTTTCAAAATTTTATTTTGTCAATTAGGACTAATGAAAATTATATTTTCATTTTTAGGTTTTAATTTTTGTCTTTTTCTTAGTTAATTTATTTTTTTAGGGTTTTTAAGTAACTTTAAATATTAATATAAATTAATTAAAAAGTTTCCAAATTTTTTTGGTTTATATATTTTTTTCTTAGTTAGGATTTTTAAAACATTTTAGAGATTTTTAATTATTTTTTTGGTTAAATTTTTCGTTAGGTCGCGTTTTTACGTTCGTACGTCGCGCGTTTTCGTCCATTTTGAGCGTAACTCGTCTCCTTTTTCTTTTCTTTTCGTCTTTCTGAAAACGTAATCACTCGAATTAATAACGTCTAGTATTGTTGGCTAAACACCATACCTCCTCGAGAACGAACTCGATTGTCGGTATTTGCGTTTTTCACAAAACGTAATTACTAATACTTACCACGACTTAGCGTTTGCTTACTTTTTCCTAAAGGTAAGTAAAACGACTAAAAACCGCAACATCAGCTATAAATGCTAAAAATGTCATAAAAATACCATATATTATGCTTGTATTTGTTACTTGTGTATTTTAGGCATAGATATCGTGAAAAAGATAAAAGATCACAAGAAACAAGGAAAAAAGAACACAAGAAACGAAGCCACACAATGAACCGGGCCCTAGTTATGATTTTCAAAGAAAAAGACCATGAAGAATTGAAGATGTTCAAGAAAAGTCCTTCATCATTGAAGAAATGACACTTTATACCCTTGTATATTCATAATTACAAGTTTGGTCCATAAAGTTTGTCAAAATTACAAAAAGATCCCTCAACTTTGAAGAACTGGCAAGATTAGTCCCTCAAAATATGGATTTGTCAATAATGTTTCTCCTCAAAGTCAAACATACAAAGAAGACCTTCATAGTTTAAGAAAGTTTAAGATTTGTCCTTCAAATATCCAAGAATTACAAAACAAGCCCTTGAAAACCCTTTTGTAAAGTTTTTGTGGCAAAAGTGTTAAAAACAAAAGTTTATTACAAAGGGAAATCTGTTCTTAGGCTGAAAAGACTTAGTATACATATTTTGCCAAAAGACAAGGACCAAATGTGCCATTTTGAAAGTTCAAATTCCACAAACACGCGCCAAACAACTCACTCCACCTTTTTCGGATCAAACGTGGCATTATTCACCCTTCTTCACCCCAGATTTTAATTTTACAAAACAAAGGGTTAATCTTAATTACCCACAACCAAAACTAATTAACCCTTACATGAATCCATCCCACGCTTCAAAACTCACACCACTATACTCATGGACCCCACCCATCAACCTCGTCCACCTATCACATCATACCCTCCTCTTCAAGCCATCCCACGTGGCAAGATCAACAACCCACATTCACTACTTGGTCCCTAAGGCAAAATAAACGACTTGGATCAATTTAGACAGCTCAACAACTCAACACGCGTTCAAGCACTCAAGGGTATTTCTGGGATTCTCTAGCTAGGGTTTTTAGCTTATAGTTCCTTCTATGTACCTCTATATAAGGAGACCTCAACTTGAGAGAGTCCCTTTTTCCGGTTTTTGCTTTCTCTCTTTTAATTTTCTTTAAAATTAATAAAAGTTGGTATTTTCTAAGTTTGAAAGTGTAATTCCTTTTTCTTGTTTGAAGTTTGTAAGTAGAATCAAATTTTGTGTTCCATTTAGTGTTTTGAATGTGTTTTGGTGGTTTGGTTAAGCCACGTTTTGTTTTGAAAAGGTTTTCAAGGTTTTGAAAGTTTTCAAAACCAGGTTTCTGATTTGCTTATTTACTTGTGCTAACCCCTTCCAAAAGCTATAAGCTGTTACAAGCTTGTTGACACCAAGCTTGTGAAGGTTTATCAACCTTGGGTTGGTTTGTTTGTTTCTTTTATTGAATATCCAATCATAAGAAGGTCTTGGTTCATCTGTTGAACCATCAACATACCTTCTTCTTTGTTCAAGGACCTTGGTCTTGTTCTAGTAGTTGAACAAGGTCCAAGGAGCATTGCTGACCTTCCATAGGAAGTAAAGGGAAGGAGGTTCACTCTCTCTTACTTTTCTCTTTTGAAATTTTTGGTTAAAATCTGCTCATGATAAGTTGCTATGTGATTTTGTGTTCTTGTGTTTGTGTTGGTAGTTTTATTGTTTAAACCTATTAGTTTTCACCTAGTTGAGATATTTGAAGCATAAAATCAATAGGTTATTTGGAAAATTAAAACGTTTCTTTTAATAAGTACTAAAACAAGTATGTTTGGGATTTTTGGAATCAAAAGGCCTTGTGCCCTTGGTTCTTAGGGTTGGTTTTCACTCAACACGTATTTTTAAGCAAGTATTGGTCACTGCTTAAGTTCCACAAGGTGTGGAAAGGGTTTTGCAATTTTTGGAAAAATCAGTTCTAAGTGTTTTGGTTTTGGTCAAACACATCAGAAGCTCTCAAATCTTCATTTGTTGGATTGAGGGTCTGAATTTTTGTTTGCAAGTAGTTCTTGTTGGTGTGCATCTCTATAATACTTGGTTGTGCAATTTGGTGGCTTATTGTAAGAGTTATAGCTTATTGAAGTTGGCTGAAGTGGTCATTTGCATCAGCAAAAGTGACCACTTAATTTGGACTTGCATTTGTTTATCTAGTGTGTGCCCTGCTTTATTGCTGCTAGATACTTGTTTATTGGTTGCTTGTGAACTTATTTTGATATTTGGTTTGCTTATTTGAAGGCTGATAAGCTCACTGGCTTGTTAGCTTAAACCTGCCAGAAACAAGGCTTGGTTAGCCAACTGACTAGCCAAGTTCACTGGTCTTAACCTTAAGACCTCAACAAAAATAGTTCAAAACAAGCTTAACACCACCTCATAATCATTTGCTGAAAGTTTGGGTGAATTTGGAAAATGTTGACTTTTGTTGACTTAAGCTCAAATTGGCTTATTTTTTAGTTCAGCTTATTGGTACATGCAACAACTTGGTTTTTGTAATACGCGTCATTTTTCTCATCTTAATATCAATTCTGGAAGGTTTTAGCTTATTTGGTTAAGGTTTTGCTAGAAAACCAACGTATTTGGGTTTTTTAGTTTGTTTATTGGCTTCTACAGCTTATTTCACTAGACTTTTTGGGATTTTTCTTGTTGATTATTCTTAGTTAAGCTATTTGTGAGCTTTTGCAACAAGAATCAGCTTTTGAAACCCCCTAGAACTCAAACCCGACTATTTTGTCTTTTAGTGAAAAAGTACTTTGCTTATTTCTGGCTTATTACTTGGTCTTTTTCAGAATTTCTTTTCGCAAAAAGGTTTAAAATCTCATAAGAAGGTTGTGTGTTTAAGCATAGCTTATGGCAACAACTTATTGCTTAATGGGCTTATTGGCCCAATACGGATAAGGTTATTGACTTATAAGCTGTGATAAGCTCATTTTCAACTTTTGGGCCTTTAGACTTTTGTGTTTAAAATTGAATTTCGAGTTAAAAATTGAATTTTTGGGCTGAAAAGCCAAATACTTTTGGACTGTTTTTCGTTTAATCCCATTTGGGTGCCCAATAGGGGTATTTTGGTAATTTCAACTTCATTTTCTGATTATTTATGTTAAAATAAACTAGTTTGCAAGTTTTTAGAATTTTTTATAAGTTTTTTATTTTTAATATTATTTTAATATTTAATTGTAGTTTTTAATTATTTTTAATTGATTTAATAGGTTTAAAAATTTGGAAAAATACTTTTTAGTTTTATTAAGTTATTTTCGAGGTTTACAAGTATAAAAATCTTTGTTTGGGCTATTTATTATTTTATTTGATTTTAGGGCTTTAATTAGCATTAAAAAATTAAATATTAATTAATTAAAAGATTTGAAAAAGTTATGATCATTTTTAAATTTTTTGGTAATTTTTTTGAAAATATTAGAGCATATTTTTATTTTATCTATTTTTACGATTTTACATTTTTTACGACTTAGTTTAATTTTAACATATCCATCATTTTCTTTTTCCCCCTTTTTCTTCTATCAATATTAATCCAAAACATTACAAGTTTTTCACGCACAATCAACCTCCTTGGGAAACGAACTTACAAAGGGTTAGGGGTGAGCATGGGGCGGTTTGGGGCGGTTTTATGCTAAAACCAAAAACCAAACCGCAAACTTCGGTTTTTGCATATTGCATTGAATTCGGTTTTTTCGGTTTCGGTTTTTCTGCTTTTTTTATTGTAACAGTTTGGTTTCGGTTTTTATTTCGGTTTTTTTCCTCCTTACATTTTACGCATTGGGTCGTTTTCTATTTACAAAAACCACATTAATAGTCGATCACTTTCGACACAAATTAAACTAATCATAATTGCATGTTGCAACAAAAAATAATGGTTTCAATCAATTATATACACTACAATAATAGCAACTTTAGCTACCATCAAATTGTAAAAAACTAAAAATCGTAATGAAAACTCGTATATAGGAATCACAAATCTAACAAAGTTTAGGTGAAAAAAAATTATGATATATTACTTTAATATGTTTTGACAAATGTGTATATTTAAACAAAAAGAAAACAACTAAATATATTAGAAATATCACAAGTAGAAGTATCTAAAGATATAAAAATATAGTAATTTTGAAGACCTAAGTGGGGAAGGGTAGTTTTTGGGTTCGGTTTTATACATGCAACCAAAAACCGCCCCAAACATTCGGTTTTTAAAAATATGAAAACCATCCCTTCGGTTTTTGAAATGGGGCGTTTTTTGGTGCGTTTTTTTCGGTTTTTCGGATTTTGGTTCGATTTTTCGGTTTTATTCTCACCCCTAGCATTTGGTTTTCCTAAATCATCTCGCTTAATACTTACCGCTTTTACACTTTGTTTTCCTAAACAAACTTAGTTTTACCACAACCATATATCCATACAATGATATCTATAAAATTGATAACTATATACTTGAATTATAATTCATACCAAGTATACATGTATATCTACACATTAAAATAAACTTAGGGACATAGAAACAACTATAAATACACCTTTTGCTGGGAACAATACGTTCATAACCAAACATTCCACTACAAAACAAAGAAAATAAAAAAACTCAAATAAATACATCCAGAATTTTTACTACGTCATGGATAATACAACGTGGATCAAATTCTGAAAATCAGGTACTTTACTCATCTACAGTTTTTTATATTACTTTTTGCTGTACATAGTAAGATTTTGGATAATTATTTTACAATATAGAGTGAAACATTTGTGCAATTAATGATAATTACTTAAATAAGTTTATTTAAACTGTTGAATGTGCATTACTAACTTTGCAACTCTCCTCAACACATGTCATGTTATCAAATGATGAGAAAAATGACAAAACAGTTGGGAAAAAAACATTTGTTGAATCAAACAAAAGCAAACAAGGAATGGTATTAAGTTGTTAACTTTCACTAATATTTAGACTTTTATAACACAATTTTACATATAACATAGTACTGACTTAATTTAGTTTTCATTAAACACATGAACCAGATTTAAAAAAAAATATAGAAATCATTGTTATTGATGATACTTCATTAGATGATGAGAAGATACCCAAAGCAGATGATAAAGAACAAATTCTTGGTGCAAAACAAATTGAAGGAATGATGGTAATACATCATCAAATGTCACATTCTTTAAAATTATTTAAAAAAAATATAGAACATAATTTTAACATAATTTAAACCACTTAAACATGCAGAAATCTGAGGAAGAAGAACATATATTATTTTTAAAAGATCAAGAAAGCATGTATGCAAACAACAATACAAACAACAGAAACATACTCTCATTGACGAAGAAAAAGATAAAGATTATCACAACAATAACTATATTAAAGAGGGGTCGTGGTCTAATATTCCAAAATCAGGTACTTTAGTCATCAATAGTTTTATCTATATTAGTTCATCCTTAATTTAGACAGATTTATGTATTTTTTTGTTGGAAAGAATTCCAGCCTACTCCTGTCACAAACAAGCGTCGACGTTTGACCACAAATGGAAAATACATAAACCACAACATTAGTGATGTGATCACATCAGATGTTGAGACGAGATACAAAACTGATGGAAAAAAAACAAACTATTGAATCAACCAAGAACAACTAAGGAATGGTAACTTTCTAAGTATCATAATTTTTTTTCTATTTATAAAGTAATATAACATAAACATAGTACTAGCTTAATTTTATAGCAACTAATTAATAACTGGCTTTTACCTAGTATGAAAATTAAAGTTCGTTGTTCTCGGTCTAATCGAATTGATTACTGGTTTAAGTGCGACTCAGTCGTCTTTTGGTGGAAACAAAGATTTGTCGTTGTAGTATAATTAAATTGCAAGACTTTCAATAAATGACGGTTAATAAAACTAAAATAATTAAAATGTAAATGTGCAATATTAAATCTTTGAAAAGTAAATTAGTTAAATGACTTAAAAGTAAAGCGTGACGAAAAATTAAATTGACAACGTAATAAAAATGTAGACTTGAAAATTAAACTAAGAAAAAATAGCGGGAAAAGTAAATGCTTGAAAAGTAAAAAGAAAGTAAACAGAACCTGAGCCAGGATCCAAAATACTGTCACTATTCGGAATCCAATCTTACCCTAATCCTGAATAACAAACCTACTGCTTATCTGGAGTAAAACTGTCACCTTTATCCGGAATCACCAACTGTTTCTTATCCGGAATGCTGTCCTGCCTCTTATCCGGAACAATTCTACTAAATCCTTATCCGGGATATGGAAGAAGAAGGTTATCCGGAATAGTTGTCGAGATGCTTATCCGGAATACCCACTTGTGGCTATCCGGAATAATTTGCCTGGTGGCTTATCCTGAATATCTCCGTCTGCTTATCCGGAATTTCCAAACATCCACTTATCCGGAATAGTTTGTTATCCGGAATCCCTTGGCTCGTTATCCGGAATAATCTTCGAACACTTATCCGGAACAAACTGTCACCTTATCCTGAATACTACCGAAGCCTTATTCGGAACACTTTCCTGAGCGTTATCCGGAATAAACGAAGATTCAACTTATCCGGAATGTTTGGCAGTGAAGGCTTATCCGGAACAGCTTTTGAAGCTTATCCGGGATATCCTTTTTCCTCCTTATCCGGAATAATAGGGTTTTGAACCTTTATCCGGAATAAAAGAATGATGTCCCTATCCGGAATATGGATCTGAGGCTTGTTCGGAATACTAGGGTTTTACCGAAACCCGGATTAAAACTAAAATCAAATAAGCTACGAACTAAAAATAAGCCAAAAATAATTAAGCACTTGTCTAAAAACTTAACCAAATTAAATTTAAGAAAAAGCTATTTAGCTAAAATTTAAAAACTTTAAAAAAAAACACTAAACAATAAAAATATTAAAAATCAACTTTTTAAAAAAATTTACTAATAAGCACTTTGATTAAATTTAAGAAAAACACAATAAGCTATAAAATCAATAAACTAACAAGATCAAAAACATAAAAGCATAACAAGTAATCAAATAAGCATGACAATAAGATAATAAGCACAAAGATTAAGCAAAACAAGAAAGGTAGAATGAGAGATTAAAATAAAAACTTGATTAAGATTAAGATTCAACAATTAAAGTAAAGACAAGAATTAAATGCTTACAAATTTAAGGTGCGAGACAAGTAATTAAAGGTGCAATTAAGTAAATGTGCAAGTAATTAAAAATGGAAGACTAATTGTCACTATTAGCCAACAAAAACAAATGAAACTAATGACTCCTATTTATAGGAGGAGGTGATTAGTGGAAGGAAGCTTCCTTCTCTCTTTCTTCTTTCTTTAATTCCCATTTAATCCTTCGTCTTTAGTCTTTAATCTTTTAAATTCTTCGACTTTTCAGACTTTGTCTCGGGATTACTTTAAACTCGTCTTGTGATTTCTTCATAAATAAGACTTGAGTTCTTCGGCTTTATTAAACTTTCGTCTTTGGACTTTTTCTTCGATAAATCTTCAGAATAGGCCTTAGACTTTCGTTCTTTTTTCACTCTTGATTTCTTGACTTCGTCTTTTGTCTTTTTCTTCTATAAAAGCCCGTGAAAGCCGTGTTTTCTTCCCTTTCAACATTTTGACCCTAAAATCACAACAAAAACATAAACCACGCATAATTCTGACATTTACGACATAAAATACACGTTTTGGCCTGGTTATTATTGTAATTAAGTGGTAAAAGGATGGGTGTTTACACACCTATCAAATCCCCTACACTTGACCATTGCAATGTCCTCATGCAATGCATTAGTTACAAAGCACGTTTTACATTTTCCATCATAATCAATCCATGTTGGCCTTTATTAAAGAGATAGAAAATTATAAACATTCAAAGGTTTATAATACAAGTGCATAAAAATTCAAGTTCGTTGTTCCAGTCTCTTCGAATTAAAAAATGGATTAATGTGCGACTCAGCTGTCTTTTGGTGAAACAAAATATTTGTCGTTGTAGTGAAAATAAAGTGCACAAACTTTAACGTAAAAGGCGGGTAAAATAAAGCTAAATCTAATTGAAAATAAATGACGAGAATTTAAAGCGTGACGAAAAATTAAAAAGAAAACTTAAAACTATCCTAAAGGCAAACTTAAACTTAAACTAAAGGCAAGCTTAAAATAAATCTAAGGCAAGTAAACTTAAAGTGCAACTAAGGAAAAAGGCGGGAAAAGTAAAGCTTAAGAATTTAAAAACATAAATTTAAAATAAACTAAAAACAGCTCATTTGGAATAAACCTTCGTTCGGAATAATCACTCGTTCGGAATGTCACCTTCGTTCGGAATAATTCTTCTTCACTCGGAATATTTACCTCATGCGGTATAAAAGGCTCATCCGGAATATCTTAACAAAACCCTTGATCCGGAATAAAATGCTCACCCGGAATAAAACGTTCATCCGGAATAACTCTTCATCCGGAATAAAAGACTCATCCGGAATATGGGTTCATGCGGAATAAACCTTTCACTCGGAATAAACGTTGATCCGGAATAAATCCTTCGTCCGGAATAAACTCTTCGTTCGGAATATCTGTTGATCCAGAATAAATTTATTCGGAATAAATCCGGTTCATTCGGAATAACAGGTTGATTCGGAAAAAGATGCTCATTCGGAATAAGGTGTTCATCCGGAATAACGCTTCATCCGGAATGTTGGTTTATTTGGAATATGCCCTTCGTCCGGAATAACTCCTTTATTCGGAATAATTTGTTTATCCGGAATACTTGCTTTATCCGGAATAAAACCTTTATTCGGAATATATCACTGATCCGGAATATTAGCTTGATGCGGAATAAATGACTAATCCCTTCATTCGGAATGTATAGCTGGTTCTGAATAATCTGGGCGAACAAACAGTAGCGAAGAACAAGGAAGGAGATAGGACACGAATTTAAACAAAACTAATCAAAATCAACCAAAAGATTAAACCAAAACAACCACTAATGATCTAATAAGAATAACCTATCAATCCAAATCAACAAGACTAACAATAATAACCACAATAATCAAAACACACTTAATCCAATCAATAAAAATTGAAGAACATAAACATAAACATAAAGCATAAAGATTAAAGATTAAAAAAGAAAGGTAGATAGGAGATTAACAATAAAGATAAAGATTAACAACAATAAAAAGGAAACTTACTTGAAATTAAAGGAATTAAAAGCGCAAGACAATTAAGGAAATGACATGAAGTTAAATTGCAAGTAATGTAAATGGTGGAAGAACTAATTGTCACTATTAGCCAACAAAAACAAATGAAATCCTAATGGATGCTATTTATAGGAGATTAGGGAGGTGATTAGTGGAAGCTTCCTCCTCTCTTTCTTCTTTCTTTATTTCTCGTTTCGTCCTCGTCTTCTTAATTCTTTGACTTTTGTCTCGGGATTAATAAACTCGTCTTGTAATTTCTTCATAATTTAGACTTGAGTTCTTTGGCTTTATTAAACTTCCGTCTTTGGACTTTTTCTTCGATAAATCTTCAGAATAAGCCTTGGACTTCCGTTCTTTTTGCACTCTTGATTTCTTGACTTCGTCTTTTGTCTTTTTCTTCAATAAAAGCCCGTGAAAGCCGTGTTTTCTTCCCTTTTAACATTTTGATCCTAAAATCACAACAAAAACACAAACCACGCATAATTCTGACATTTACGACATAAAATACACGTTTTAGCCTGGTTATTATTGTAATTAAGTGGTAAAAGGATGGGTGTTTACACACCTATCAAATCCCCTACACTTGACCATTGCAATGTCCTCATGCAATGTATTAGTTACAAAGCACGTTTTACATTTTCCATCATAATCAATCCATATTGGCCTTTATTAAAGAGATAAAAAATTATAAACATTCAAAGGAAGAAAGTAAGTAAAGAAATCAAAGACATACCTTAGGGTTTTGGAAATGTCATGAATGATCATCATCCTCAAGTTTTCACATTCTCCAAACCAAGCTTAAAAACGAGATCATTGTTATTACATGTTAGCAAGCTAACACGAACTCATGTGGGCCAATTATTTACTTAGACTCCCTTATTCCTAGGTGTATCTCTTATATTTTATTGTTGTCTTGAATGATCACGAGGATGCATTGTTGACTTATTTCGATAGTTATTTAGGCTGAAAATAAAGTGGGACGATTTAATCAATAGTTAGTTAAAGGACAAAATCTTTTAAAACTGCTTCTCGGGACCTCTTAAAGTTCATATCTTGGCATAACTCGCTTCGCGATTTGAGACCTTTCTCGGACCGATATTTGGCAGCGACTTCATACTTCAAATCTTGAGAGACGTTCATGAAATAATGGTCTTCTCTTCATAATAGGAATTTCTTCACTTGAAGATTTGAGAGATTCTTCATACTTGGACCACGACTTCTTCATTTTTCTCCAATCTTTATTTGGGATTTTGATATACAACGATCTGCCTCCTTTTAGGACTTGGATCTATTTATCCTCATACCTTGTTAGGGCCTTTTTGGATAGACTTCTCCATGATCTTTACGGGAGTATTTTCTTTTCGTCGTGTGTCTCGATCCTTCATATTGATTTTTGATAAATGATTCTTCACATCACTTTTTGGATCTTTAGCAACAAAATGTAGCCCTCATACCTTGTTAGGACCTTTTTGGACTCGCCAATCTTCGCATCCCGCTTCAATAAGTTATACCTTGGCTATGAACTCTAATCCATACCGAGCAACTTTTAAACGATCTTGGGCTAGAAGCTAAGTAACTTTTCAAATCGTACAACCTTATTTATTGCAGATAAATTTATTAACAAGCAATGGGAGAATAGGCTTATAATTAACTCACATAAATTCACGAAAGGATACCAAACTTATAATTGACTCTATCATCTCTTGTTCTCCACAATTTAAAATCTCAAGGAATGAGACTCGTGGATGCTTAGCAAAATAAATCTAAGTTTTGGGTTTTCGAGTCGTCTATAGGATCTTGCAAATTCTTAGACTTTTTCAAGTTTAGAAATTGCATTTTAAAGTTCCCTTGATAAACAACTCTTTAGGATCAATTATAGGAACTTGCGAAAAGTTCTTGTTCTTAACCCGTGAGAGTTAGGACTTTCGCGTTTTAAAGTTCCCTATATAAAAGCCTAGCAAAAGTTGACTTAATCACTTTAAGGATACTAGCTAGATTAAACTTAGATAAGTAAACTCGGGTTGAGTCAAAAGATTCACAACGTTGAAAATTAAAACCACTTTATTAAAATTTATTCTAGTAAAGAAAGAAAATAACTATACAAAGGTAAAACTACTAGGCCAAAATAGATCAAAAATTTGAAAAATGTCGAAAAATTGATTTTCCGGTTAAAATAAGGACAAATACAAGAAAAAGACCACTTAACTTCGATAAAAGTCCCACTACACTTGATATAAACATTGTCCTCAATGTTTTAGCATGTGGGAGTAAACTCCCCTACACTTAGGACATTGTGCACTTTATTTAAATCTTGCTAAGGAAGAGACAACTAAAGAGATCCTATTTTAATATTTAAAAATATAAAATAGAGAATCAAAAGAGTTTAGGATAGAACCGGGAAGACGGGAACACGGAATCACGGGTCGTCAAAAATCATCAAGAGTGGATCTTTGAAAGCGCGAATACCTGAGTATGAGAAGAGAGGAAATAGCAAACACCAACGGGTCTCCCATACACTTAGGATAAAGATAGCTAAAAGATAGATACTTGGGTTGCCTCCCAAGAAGCGCTTGATTTTTGTTCACCGAGTCGTGAGCCTGACTCGACCTTGATTAGCATAGGAAAAAGCATGAAACACATCCACCGGGATCAAAGACATGGTTTTCATCCATCAAGTAACACAAGCTTAAGGCGAACAAGGCAAGCCAAAGAAGAGTAGCCAAGGTTCCCTTAAGAAAAGATGGAGCACGATGGGAGCAAGGGTGAAGGGGTGCAAGCATACCTCCAATAGGTCCAAAAATCTTTCCTTTTATTTCATCAGACGGATACTGAGATGGCTTAAAAATTCCAATACCGGGGTCGAACACCTTTTCCTTTAGGGGAAAATAACACTCAGGTTCAGCAGATCTTGAAGAAGATCCGATCATAAATCTCGCAATCTCATCCTCCGAAGGGGGATAGAGAGGAGTTAAGACATAAGTGCTGCTGATATCGGTGTCGGCCAGCTTCTTCTCCTTTGAAGCAGATTTCTTCATATCCAAAGGAGGATAAAGACAATAATCATCAAAGTCTAAAGGAGGAGCATCACTCTCATGAGGGAAGTATGTATTGAGAAAAGTAGAAAAGTCTTCCTCAAATGAGTAGTCGTACAAAGTAGGATTAAGCATGGATTGCGGAGGATCTTCATCATGAGAAGAATCACTCGAAAGAGTATCGGCCTCATCAAAATCATCATAAGTGGGCATGTCGGGATACTCGGAATTAAAATCATCATAATATCCCCATCAGAACTAGAATCATCATCATAAGCATCATAGATCGGTGGAGAATCATATATGGGTGAAGGTTCTAAATTGGAGAGAGAATCATCCACATCATCTTGAAATAGTGGATTATCATTGCAAGAATCGAATAGAGGATTGTTGTAGACGACAAAATCATCAAGCACATTAATCATATTCGCTGATTCTCTTCCATAGGATTTGCTTGTAAGCTTCCCCATTTCAAAAACTTGTGCATCATCCCCGACTCTTAAGATGAGTTCACACTTATCCACATCTATTAAAGCACGACCGGTTCTCAAAAATGGGCGTCCAAGTATTAACGGAATACGAGGGTCCATTTCATAATCAACAACGACAAAGTCGACCGGAAAAGTGAATGTGCCAACTTTAATGAACACATCTTCAGCAATACCAACGGGGTAAGCGAGAGTGCGATTTGCTAGCTCAAGAGTCATCTTCGTTGGTGTAAGGTCGGGCAATGATAACTTTTTCCAAACAGTTAAAGGCATCAAATTTATACTGGCCCCGAGATCGGCTAAGGCAGTAAATTTGTCGGTTTGGTTAAAAGTGCAAGGTAGCACAAAACTACCGGGATCTCCAAGTTTTTCCGGAAGTTCTTTTAGAAGGATTGCAGAGCAATTTTCATTCAAGCGAGTATTAACAAACTCGACCATCTTCTCCTTCTTATTAAGCAATTCCTTAAACATCTTGACAAATTGTGGCATTTGAGCAAGAGCTTCAACAAGGGTAAAGGTGACTTTCATGCCGGCAATCTTTTCCAAAAAGTTAGCGACTAGAATGTCATTCTTAGTCAAAATTCTAGCCTTGTTAAGTCGAGAAGGGTAAGGAATGTTGGGGTTGGGTGGTGGAGGTGTAGAAGGTGAAGGTTGAGATGTTGAAGGGTTAAAGGTAGAAGGTGGGGTTAGTGGAGGATTCTTGTTGGGTACTTCTTCATGACGAGGCGGAGATGGTAATGGTGAACTAATACTAGGTGTGGGAGTAGTAGGGATAAATGGTGGAGGAGGTGTAGATGGTGTAACTGGGGGTGGGATAGATGGTCCTACTAAAGTAGCTCCACTACGGGTAGTAATAGCACTCACATTCGCTCTCGGATTGGTGACGATGTTTTAAGGTAGAGATCTCGAAGTAGAGGGTTGAGTGGTGGGTAAGAAACTAGCCAGCATATTCTTCAAATCATTCATTTGATTGGTGAAGGAGGATTGTATATCATTTCGAAGCTCGGATCTAATGTCATTCCCTTGCTTAGTGATATCCCCTTTCAAATTGATAATTTGGCTTTGCAGATTCTTAATTTGCTCTCCTTGGGTTCTCATTAAAGCTTCAACATCTTGATTAATGGGTGGGGCTTGTTGAGCGGGTAGGTGATAAGGATTAGAAGCTCGAGGTGGGATTTGGTTGCTTCTAGTGTAATTGTTGTTGGGGTTGTGGTTTTGAGGAGAAAAACCGGGTGAAAGATAGTTGTTGGACCGGTAACTGAGCAAATTTCGATCCCCTTGAGTTCGGGCTTGGTAATTTTCTGGTGAATAATTATCATAAGCTGCATACACGTTTTTTCCGGATTGCCTTGAGTAGAAGGACAATCAGTGTATGAGTGAGGACCGCCACATGTCTCACAAGGATTGGCTACCGCTTTAACTTGTTGTTGTTGGTTTGAAGCGATGAGCAAGATATTTTTGTTCATTTCGGCCATCATGCGGGTGACTTCGGTCATATCGGGGTTTGCTGAAGTAGAAGAAACATTGACTCTCGGGTTGTTCCTTGAAGAAGCGGAGGAATCCCAGTTTTTGTGATGAGTAGTCATGTTCTCAATAAGCTCTCTACACTCCTCGGGTCTCCTTTTCATAAATGTGCCACCGGCGGCTGCATTGATCGTATCACGATCACAAAAAGTAAAATCGTTGTAGAAAGTATCAATTAAGGTCACGAGGAGCATGTTGTGGTTTGGACAACGATTGATCAAAACATTATATCTTTCCCAAGCATCAAAGAGAGATTCATCGGGTTCTTGCATGAAACCGTTGATTTGATTTCGAAGGCTCGTGACCATGGATGGTGGAAAGTAGCGCGACAAAAAGAGTTGAGTCATGTCATCCCAAGTATGAATGGAATTCTTCGGGAGAAGATCAAACCATTTCTCGGCATGGTGTGATAAAGTATGTGGAAAGAGTTGAAGGCGAAGAACATCCATAGTAGCACCGGGCAACTTCATGCTTTGGGTAATAGTAATGAATTTGTTGAGGTGCTTGTTGGCATCATCATCAGGCATTCCGCGGAATGGATTAGTTTTCACTTGCTGGATCATGTGATGCTTCAACAAAAACTCCGGAGCCGTGATTTGCATCGGCGCGATCGGTCCTCCTCGTCCAAACATTGTTGGTTGACAAAGCTCCTCCATTGTCCGAAGATCGGGCTGTGGAAGAACATTGTTGTTGTTATTGTTGAGGTGCGGTGGATTATTGTTGTTGTTCACACCTGCCATAGCTAAATCTTCACGAGTCTCGGGCTCTGGATAAGTTGAAGATCTAGTACGCATACACCTGCGAAAGCAAAAGAAAAAGATACCAAAGCAATAGACAATATATATACACTATAAAAATAAAATCTTTTTGTATTTTTGAAATTTTTTAATTTTTATGGATTTTTGGAAAGTTTTAATTTTTATGGTTTTTTGAAAATTTTTAAGCAAGAAAATAACGCTTATAAATGAACGGGTCCCAAAAAGCAACACGTCTCTCACAGAAAACCGTTAATCTTTACGAAAAGAGCCGGCAGCGGCGTCATTTAATACAAGGCTTTTATTCGAATTTAAAAATTAAAGTTCTTTGAAGTCTGTCTAATCGAATTGAAAAATGGATTAATGTGCGACTCAGCTGTCTTTTGGTGAAACAAAATATTTGTCGTTGTAGTGAAAATAAAGTGCACAAACTTTAACGTAAAAGGCGGGTAAAATAAAGCTAAATCTAATTGAAAATAAATGACGAGAATTTAAAGCGTGACGAAAAATTAAAAGGCAAACTTAAAACTATCCTAAAGGCAAACTTAAACTTAAACTAAAGGCAAGCTTAAAATAAATCTAAGGCAAATAAACTTAAAGTGCAACTAAGGAAAAAGGCGGGAAAAGTAAAGCTTAAGAATTTAAAAACATAAACTTAAAATAAACTAAAAACAGCTCATTCGAAATAAACCTTCGTTCGGAATAATCACTCGTTCGGAATGTCACCTTCGTTCGGAATAATTCTTCTTCACTCGGAATATTTACCTCATGCGGAATAAATGGCTCATCCGGAATATCTTAACAAAACCCTTGATCCGGAATAAAATGTTCACCCGGAATAAAACGTTCATCCGGAATAACTCTTCATCCGGAATAAAAGACTCATCCGGAATATGGGTTCATCCGGAATAAACCTTTCACTCGGAATAAACGTTGATCCGGAATAAATCCTTCGTCCGGAATAAACTCTTCGTTCGGAATATCTGTTGATCCGGAATAAATTTATTCGGAATAAATCCGGTTCATTCGGAATAACAAGTTGATTCGGAAAAAGATGCTCATTCGGAACAAGGTGTTCATCCGGAATAACGCTTCATCCGGAATGTTGGTTTATTCAGAATATGCCCTTCGTCCGGAATAACTCCTTTATTCTGAATAATTTGTTTATCCGGAATACTTGCTTTATCCGGAATAAAACCTTTATTCGGAATATATCACTGATCCGAAATATTAGCTTGATGCGGAATAAATGACTAATCCCTTCATTCGGAATGTATAGCTGGTTCGGAATAATCTGGGCGAACAAACAGTAGCGAAGAACAGGGAAGGAGATAGGACACGAATTTAAACAAAACTAATCAAAATCAACCAAAAGATTAAACCAAAACAACCACTAATGATCTAATAACAATAACCTATCAATCCAAATCAACAAAACTAACAATAATAACCACAATAATCAAAACACACTTAATCAAATCAATAAAAATTGAAGAACATAAACATAAACATAAAGCATAAAGATTAAAGATTAAACAAGAAAGGTAGATAGGAGATTAACAATAAAGATAAAGATTAACAACAATAAAAAGGAAACATACTTGAAATTAAAGGAATTAAAAGTGCAAGACAATTAAGGAAATGACATGAAATTAAATTGCAAGTAATGTAAATGGTGGAAGAACTAATTGTCACTATTAGCCAACAAAAACAAATGAAATCCTAATGGATTCTATTTATAGGAGATTAGGGAGGTGATTAGTGGAAGCTTCCTCCTCTCTTTCTTCTTTCTTTATTTCTCGTTTAGTCCTCGTCTTCTTAATTCTTTAACTTTTGTCTCGGGATTAATAAACTCGTCTTGTAATTTCTTCATTAATTTAGACTTGAGTTCTTCGGCTTTATTAAACTTCCGTCTTTGGACATTTTCTTCGATAAATCTTCAGAATAAGCCTTGGACTTCTGTTCTTTTTGCACTCTTGATTTCTTGACTTCGTCTTTTGTCTTTTTCTTCAATAAAAGCCCGTGAAAGCTGTGTTTTCTTCCCTTTTAACATTTTGATCCTAAAATCACAACAAAAACACAAACCACGCATAATTCCAAAATTTACGACATAAAATACACGTTTTGGCCTGGTTATTATTGTAATTAAGTGGTAAAAGGATGGGTGTTTACACACCTATCACTAATCAAAGGACAAGACAAAAAAACAAGACGAAAATACCGATGAAGAGTTTTATGATAAGAACAGCTTTATTGAGGAGTCATGGTTGAATAAATATGAAAATACAAAAGACACAGAAGATACGCATAAGTATGACAATCTATTTGAAGATGAGAGTGGAGAAGATTTATACGATTCTGATATGTACGGTATCGATTCCGACATGTACAGTGTCAGATCTGTATCGGATGAAGTTGAAGACAATAGCTTTATTGATGACAACTCTAATGAATATTATTCCGCAGAAAGTGACGAGTTCTAATGCTTTAAAATATTTGTTAAAGAATATTATCTTTCAGCTTTAATGATTTAGGGAATTTCTACGCACTTTTGTTAATTTTTAATTTCTCCTTATAAAAATTTATATATTTTTAAATAAATATTTAATAAACTCATTTATCTTATTTGTTGGTTCAAATATATGTAGTATTTTGTTAAATTATGAAACAGAGAGTTCATAATTATTTTGCTTGGTTCTACCTTAACATATTCATCATGTTATTCATCATGTTAAAACTGAAACATAGATATGAAACAATGAAAAAATAATAGAGTTTTAGATATCTAAGTGTTTGTTTGAATAGTGATAACGAGATTTAATACCACATACTATTAGGAAAAGGAGAAAGAAAATAAAACCTAGATATGTAATCCCATGCAAACATCCAATAGTATCATATGCTTGTGTGTCCTGCAGTCAACAACCCAAATGAGATAAAACATTCTTACGTGTATTAAACCAACAAACAAAATAAATTTAATTAAAACACAGTTTAACAGGATAAAAAGATAACCAAACCAGCTTTGACTTATAAAATCAATTTAAAATTACAAACAAAATGTTTAAACATAAAAATGATACATCATATTATTTTGTAACCTGCAGTCAACAACACAAATTATATAAACCATTGTTTCTTCAATTCAACCAACAAACATAATGAGTTTAACTGCATCTAATTCTAAATATATCAAAACATATATTCATAAGACAATATACAAATAAAATAGGGATAAATTTAAAAAAAAATATTCATAGATAATATATAGATATGTATGGTTTATATTGATATATATCAATAATAAAAATAAAATTAGATAATACTGAATGTTCATCTTTAAATGTTTTAAAATATATATCCATATCTTTTCATAAAAAACAATCATCATCATTATTTATAAATAATAAACAAAAAAATAACCAAAAAAAACCCAGAAAAAACAAACACAAAAAAAACTATGAACAAATTTTCATCAGGTACTAAATTCATTTGACTTTTCCTATTAGTTATAATTGTTGAAGTTAAACTTGGTTTACTCTTCTTATGTTGCATCATTTACATTATTACTGTTCATTCTTTTGTGTTGTACATTATGATAACTTAAATTCCAAACAAGTTCTTCAATGTTTTTTAAGTTTACTATAAAAAACAATCTTAACCAACATATGTGTTTGTTAAGTTATTCAAATATTTTTGTTTGATAACAAATCTGTTCATTATACAGGAAAACATCAACAATTGATGTTGAATAATGAAACACCAAGTAAAAAAGACGTATACAAACTCTCACAGAAATAAGTAAGCTAATCGATTTAATCAACTGATTATGCTTTGTGTCATTTTATCATAATATGTCACTCAATTTTTGGAATAATTCAATAATTCAAATATTACAAAAATACTAAGGTACAACAAGGGCAGCGTTAGACATATCATTTCGAGTGAGAGGTCGTCCTCCAAAGATCCAAAACGAGACACGTAAGACAAATACTTAACTTATAATACCAGCTTATCGCTGGAAAAATAAATAAATACTTTCTTTTGTTTGTAACAGCCACAACTGATGGACAACCTACTCACCAGAAAGGAAAACCTCCAATAGAAGAGGGTAAAGTTATTTCATAACTCAAGTGATACATTTACGTATTGTTCAATAGAAATATGCCCACATCTATGATTTATTTAACTTGGTACAACCAAAAAACGCAAAACAAGGTTCAACAAGCGATATATCAGACATAGCAGACATAGCACTTCGAAGACCCGTGCGTCCTCCAAAAAGCAAAAACAAAATATGTATGACAAATACCATCAATAATTATTTTATTACGTAAATTTGTAGGTATGGCTTTTAAAACATGTTTAAATGTAACAGATACCGAGCCTCCTTTTCACAAATCAGAAAGAATGAAAGACCAACAAAGAATGGGTAACAACTCATTTGTTGGAATATCGAATGGTAAAAACTTTGAATACAAATATAACAATTGAATAAAATATTTTAAAAAAACATTAGCTTCTATATCTAAAATACAGTTATATTTTTACTAACAAATTAACTTAAATTTGGATAACTAAAGAATACTTTAACCATGGAGATCCAATTTACAGATGCGTGTCATGTGACGCACTATTGTGGCACGCTGAAAGTATGATAGGAAACACACATGGAAGCACATATTCATTTTCACTTTGTTGTGGAAGAGGAAAAGTACACCTAACAAACGAAGTAGAAAAGCCTCCAAAATTGTTGATGGAACTAATTAACGGAGATCACTGATAGTGGTAAAATTACGTCTTTTAGGAAAAAGAGCGTAAAAGCGGTAAGTATTAAGCGAGATGATTTAGGAAAATCAAATGCTAATGACCCTTTGTAAAGTTCGTTTCACAAGGAGGTTGATTGTGTGTGAAAACTTGTATGATTTTGTATTAATATTGCTTAGAAAGAAAAGGGGAGAAAGGAAAATGACGGATACGATAAAATTACATTAAGACGTAAAACCGTAAAATTAACAAAATTAAAATTTGCTCTCAAAATTCCCAAAACATTACAAAAAATTCCTAAAAATCAAACTAAGGTTTACAAATGATTAAAAATTTTTCAAACCTTTTATTTAATTAATATTTAATTTTTCAATGCTAATTAAAGCCCTAAAAATCAAATAAATTAATAAAAAACCCAAATAAAGATTTTTCTACTTGTAAACCTCAAAATTAACTAAATAAAACTAGAAAGTATTTTTCCAAATTTTTAAACCTATTAAATCTTATTAAAAATAATTAAAAACTAAAATTAAATATTAAAATAATATTAAAAATAAAAAACTTATAAAAAATTCTAAAAACTTGTAAACTAGTTTATTTGAAATTTTTTATCTGCAATAAGTAAGGGAGATTTTTCCTTAACTTGATTTACCCAACGTGCACAATGTCATAAGTGTAGGGGAGATTTTTCCCACATGCTTAAACATTGAGGACAATGTTTATATTAAGTGTAGGGGGACTTCTATCGAAGTTTTAAGTGGACTTTTCCATGAAAATGCCTTCATTTAACCGGAAAATCATCTTTTTCAACATTTTTCAAATTTTTTATTATCTTTGGCCATTTAGTCGTAATTTTTAAATTTTTATCGTTGCTTTTATATGTATATATCCCGAAATAAAGTCAAAAATATTAATAAAGTGGTGTAGCTTGTTTTGAAATCTTTGACATATTAGGCCCGTTGCGATTATTTTGACTCAACCCGAATAGACTTATCCAAGTTTATTCTAGCTAGTATCCTTAACCATGTAGACCTTAATTGGTTTATTAGGCTAAGTATCCACGAGTCTCATTACTTGAGATTTTAAATTGTGCAGGACGAGAAATGATAGAGTCAATTATAAGTCGGTATTCTTGCACAAGCTCGTTTGGTGTAATTATTTGCCTATTCTCCCATCACTTGCTAATAATTTATCTGCAATAAGTAAGGTCGTACGATTTGAAAAGTTACTTAGCTTTTAGCCCAATATCGTTTAAAAGTTGCTCGGTAATGATAAGAGTTCATAGCCAAGGCATAACTTATGAAGCGGGGCGCGAAGATTGGCGAGTCCGAAAAGGCCCTGACAAGGCATGAGGATTCCATTTTATTGCTAAAGATCCAAAGTGATGTGAAAAGCATTATTCCCAAAGTCAATATGAAGGATCAAGACTCACGACGAAAAGCAATCAACTCCCATAAAGATCATGGAGAAGTCTATCCGAAAAGACCCTAACAAGGTATGAGGATAAATAGATCCAAGTCCGAAAAGGAGGCGGATCATTGTATCTCAAAATCCCAATTAGAGATTGAAGAAATAATCATGAAGTCGTGGTCAACAAAGTTGGAGTACCCCTCAAAAGTCTCCAAGTGAAGAAACTCTATAACGAAGAGAAGACCATTATCTCAAGCACGTCACTCAAGATATGAAGTATGAAGTACATGCCAAATATCGGCCCGAGAAAGGTTTCAAATCGTGAACCGAGTTATGCCAAGATATGAACTTTTTGATATCCCGAGAAGCAGTTTTAAGAGATTTTGTCCTTTAGCTAACTATTGATCAAATCGTCCTACTTTGCTTTCAGCCTAAATAAACTATCGAAATAAGTCCAAAAATGCATCTTCATGATCATTCTAAGACAAAAATAAAATATAAGAGATACACCTAGGAATAAGGGAGTTTAAGCATATAATTAAGCCATGTGTGTAAGTGTTTGATTTACTAACTTATAATAACAATGATCTCGTTTTTAAGCTTAGTTTGGGGAACGTGAAACTTGAGGGTGATAAATCTTCACAGCACCAAAGCCCTAATGTAAGTCCTTGATCTCTCTGCAAGTTATTTCCATGTAGCTATTTTCAAGTGAAAATGGTTTTCTATCCTTTTGTTTCCTTTAAAGTTTTAACTTCTTTTAGTACATTAATTTTTGTTTAGTAGTATTTTAATAAGGCCAAGGTTGATTGATTATGAGAAAAGTGTAAAATTGCTTTATCACTAAGCATTGCATGAGGGCATGGCAATGGTTAAGTGTAGGGGATTTGATAGGTGTGAAAAACCCATCCTTTTACCACTTAATTCTGGCTAAAACGAGACCAAAACGCGTATTTAATATCATTTGTTTGGAATTATGCGTGATTTTTGTGTTTATTGTGTTTTCAGAGCCAACCGGATGGATAATGAAGAAAACATGGGATTGCACGGGTTTTACCGAAGAAAAAGACTCAAGATGAAGTCTATTGTCCAAGAGATGCAAAATATTTGAAGTCACTGGGCCTATTCGAAGATTTATCGAAGAAAAGGACCAAAGATGGAAGATTTACATAAGTCGAAGAAACTCAAGTCTATTAAACGAAGAAATTAAAAGACGAGTTGAATTTAATCGACGACAAATCCCGAATTAGAATCGAAAACGTCAACTTTTCTGAAAAGACGAGAAGACAAGAAGAACAGGAGAAAGCCCACTCACCAACCAAAGGGAACACCTATATAAAGGATTCCCTTCACACTTATCATTCAGTTTTTCATTCCATCTTTTTCTCTTTTCCTGTTCGTAGTCATCACCAACACCACTAGGGTGTTTGGTGATTTTGATTTTCATTTTTCCAATCTTGTAGTTTAATCTTGTCTTTTGTTTGTTCAATATTAATTAATCAATACAATCTTTCCATTTCATCTTGTTCATCTTCATCTTTTTGATTCAAAGTTAAAGTTCTTATTTGGTTGATTTGATCTTCAAAAGTTGTTGGGTTTTATGTTTTTGTTGATGGGATTTGTTGTTATTGGTTAGTATATGATTCGTGTTTAGTTTTATTTAAGTTTTGGTTAAAAACTTGGTAAATTTTGGATTGTAATCGTGTTCCCCTGCTTTTTTCTGCTGCTACTGTTCTTGAGCATTTCCCAGGTTCCGAATGAACAAAAACTTCCGCATGAAGCATCTTAGTTAAAAAGTTCCGAGTCAGTTTTAAAAGTTCTGAATGAAATTTCTTTTCAAAAGTTCCGAATCAGTTTTATAAGTTCCGACTCAGTTTTATTACCAAAAGTTCTGGGTGAACTTCCGGATAAAGTTCCGGATAAAGTTCCGGATAAACTTCCGGACGAAAGTTCCGAGTGAATGGTTTTTCAAAGTTCCGAATGAATGATTTTTAAAAGTTCCAAATAAAGTTCCGAATTAGTTTAAAAGTTCCGAATCAATCTTCCTTAAAAGTTCCGAGTGAAGTTCCGGGTGAAAGTTCCGAATCAACTTCCGGACGAAACTTCCGAGTAAAGTTCCGAACCAACTTCCGGGGCAACTTCCGAATTAACTTCCGGACGAAACTTCCGAATCAAGGAGTTCCGGATCAAGTGAAAAGCAGAAACTTCCGAATCAATTTTCTTTTGAGTATTTCGAATCTAGATAAGTGTTATTTACTGTTTCTTCATTTTATACTTTCATTTTAATTCAAGTTTTGTTAATTGCTATTAAATTAATTGTTTTTAGTTTAAATCTTAGTTCATTTAGACCTTTAAGTAGACTAGAAAACCAATCCCCTTTTTAGTAACCAAGAACAATCATTCCACTTTGAGCTGTAATCAATTCGAGAGGATACCGAGACGAATCTAGAACCCATTGAAAAACCGAGTATCAAAAAGGTGAAAAATAAGCAAACAAGAAGATTCAACAAAGAAAATCCAAAAAAACCTAGTAGAATAAGCTGTAGAAGCCAATAAGCTGGCTGAAAAAGCCAAATAATTTGGTTTTCTAGCAAAACCTTGACCAAATAAGCTGAAACCTTCCAGATTTGATATTAAGCTGAGAAAAATGACACCTATTACAAAGATAAGTTGTTGCATGTACCAATAATTAGAACTGAAAAATAAGCCAATATGAGCTTATTTGACCAAAAGTCAAAGTGCACCAAATGTTACCAAACTTCCAGGACTTGTTTATGAGCTTGTTTTAAGCCTTTTTTGCGAAGGATTCACGGATGAATCCTATTAATCAAGCTAGTCAGTTGGCTAACTTGATTTCAGTTTTGGTAAATATAAGCTTATAGGCCAGTTGGCTTATGAGCTTTCAAATAAGCAAACCAAATAGCAAGACAAGTACACAAGCAGCAAAATAAAAAGTATCAAGCAATAGAGTAGCAGTGCAAACACTAGATAATCAAATGCAAGTCCAAATCAAGTGGTCACTTTTGCTGATGCAAATGACCACTTCAGCAAACTTCTATAAGCTACAACTTTCACAATAAGCCACCAAATTGCACAAAAAATATTGCAGAGATGTACACCAACAAGAACTACTCCCAAACCAAAAATCAGACCCTGATTCCAACAAAGAAAGATTTTATGGCTGTTGATATGTTTGACCAATTTATGAACACTTAGACATATTTTTCCAAAAACTTGCAAAACCTTTTCCAAACCTTGTGAAACTTAACCAATGACTGAAACACACTTAGAAACACTTGTTGAGTAAAAACCAACCCTAAGAACCAAGGGCACAAGGCCACAAGGCCACAAGGCCTTTTGATCCCAAAATCTCCAAACAGACTTGTTTTAGGCCTTTTCAAAGAAACTTTTTATTTTTCAACACAACCTATTGATTTTATGGTTCAAATACTTCTACTAGGTGACACCAAGCTTAATGAAACAAAGAAACAAACAACACAAACACTAGATCACAGAATCACATAGCAACTTGCATAAACAGATTTTTAAACAAAAATAAAAGAGAGAAAAGTGAGAGATAGTGAACCTCTTCCTCACAACTTCCTAGGGGAAGTCAACAAAGCTCCCTAGAGTGTGGATCAATGGCTAGATCACACCTAGGGTGTCTTGAACAAGAGATGAGTATGAGCCTTGACTGATGGTTCAATAGTTGAACCACAAGGCTTGATTCTTCAACACAAGCAACAAACAATCCAACCAAAGGTTGATAAACCTTCACAAGCTTGGTGACAACAAGCTTGCAAGAGCTTATAGCTTTTGGTTGGGGTTAGAACAGGTAAAATAAGCAAAATAGAAACCGAGATTTTGAAACCTTTCAACCTTGAAAAACTTTTCAAATCTAAACGTGGCTTTACCAAACCAGAAAAACACTTTCAAAACACTAAATGGAACTCAGAATTTGCTTCTCCTTACAAACCTTAAACAACAAAAAGGAATTACACTTTCAAACTTAGAAAATACCAACTTTTATTAATTTCAAAGAAAATTACATTAGAGAAAGCAAAAACTGGAACAAGGGACTCTCACATGTTGAGGTCTCCTTATATAGAGGTACATAGAAGGAACTAGAAGCTTAAAAATCAGAAACCCTAGCTCTAATATATCAGAATTTCCCTTGAGTGCGTTTGCTATGAATGAGTTGTCCAAAATGATCCAAGTCGTTTAATTTGCCTTAGTGAACAAGTAGTGAATGTGGGTTGTTGATCTTGCCACGTGGGATGGCTTGGAGAGGAAGTTATGATGTGATAGGTGGACGAGGTTGATGGGTGGGGTCTACTGGGTGATGGGATTGGTGAGTTGAGTGTGTGAGGTGAAGGATGGGAGGGTTAATCACTTTTGGAGGTGGGTAAATGGGATTAACCCTTTGTTTTGTAAAAAGTAATTCTAGGTGGGATGAAGGGTGAATAGTGCCACGTTTGATCCTATTTTTCTTGATTGGAATGTTTGGCGCGTGTTTGTAATATTCAAACTTTGGAAGTGGCATAATAGGTCCTTGGTCTTTGGTGAAACATGTATACAAAGTCTTTTCAGCCTAAAAACATATTTCCCTTTGTAAATAACTTTTGTTTTTCACACTTTTGCCACAAAAACTTTACAAAAGGGTTTTCAAGGGTTTGTTTTGACAATTCTTGATATTTGAAGGGCTAGACTTGTACATTCTTGGATCTTGAAGGTCTTCTTTGTATGTTTGACTTTGAGGAGGACTAATATTGATAAGTCTTCATTTTTGAGGGTCTAATCTTGTCAATTCTTCAAAGTTGAGGGACCTTTTTGTAATTTTGAAAAACTTTAGGGACCAAACTTGTAATTATGAATATTAATGGGTATAAAGTGTCATTTCTTAAATGATGAAGTACTTTTCTTAGACATCTTCAATTCTTCAAGGTTTTATTCTTTGAAAATCACAACTAGGGCCCGGTTCATTGTGCGGCTTCGTTTCTCATGAGCATTTTTTCTTGTTTCTTGTGATCTTTTGTCTTTTTCATGATATCCATACCTAAAATACACAAGTAACAAACACAAGCATAATATATGGTATTTTTATGACATTTTATGCATTTAAAGCCCAAAAAGAACGATGAGATCATGTATAAATGCCATCTCATCACTCCCCCATACTAAACCATTGCCGTGCCCTCACGCAATGCTAGAATAAAGTATCTAAGCATCTCAAAAATTCACTTTTATAGTCCTTTATTGAAACGTTAACTTGCTATACTACTACTATGATGTGTTAAAGACATTATGTATGATTTTCATCACGAATGTACTATTAAAGTCAAAGAATAAAAACAAGTAAATGTCTTATAGAGTAAAGTTTGTCATCCTTGATTGTCATACATTCCATGCTAAGGGCAAAAACGAGATCATTTTTTGTACAAGTCACAATGCTAACACTACTTATACATCTAAATTGTGTAATACTTTTTCTCCCCGCAATCCTAATTATTAAGAAAGATATCTAGAATTTTTTTAACTATTTGTCATGGATCACAAGTGATTCATATTGACTTATTTGAGATATTTATTAGTTCGAAAATAAAGTAGCACAATTTAATCGATAGTTAACTAAAGGACAAAATCTTTTAAAACGGCTTCTCATAATCTCCTTAAGTTCATATCTTGGTATAACTTGTTTCACAATTTGAGACCTCTCTCAGACCGATATTTGGCATGTACTTCATACTTTGAATCTTGGAAGACGTTCTTGAAATAATGTTCTTCTCTTCATATATGGAATTTCTTCACTTGATGTTTTTTGAGAGATTCTTCAAACTTGGACCATGAATTCATCATTTTTCTTCAATATTTATTTGGGATTACTGATATATAACGATTCGCCTCCTTTTCGACCTTGGATATATTTATCCTCATATCTTGTTAAGGTATTTTTGGATAGACATCTCCATGATCTTTTGGGGAGTAAATTGCTTTTCGTCGTGTGTCTTGATCCTTCATATTGATTTTGGAATTATGATTCTTCACATCATCTTGGATCTTTAGCAATAAAATGGAGTCCTCATGCCTTGTTAGGGCCTTTTTGGAACTTTGCCAATCTTCGCGTCCCGCTTTAATAAGTTATGCCTTGGCTATGAACTCTATTCGAACACGAGCAACTTTTAAATGACCTCAGGCTAGAAGCTAAGTAACCTTTTAAATCGTACGACCTTACTTATTGCAATTTATTTGTCCTAATGCATTGATCTTATAGGAGAAAAAGCCACAATTAAAAATATATGAGTTTTCGAAAGAACATTTTCGTGTTCTACGTTTAGCATGATCACTTGTCTAACTCTATCACTTCTCGTTCTTCACTATATAAAGACCTCTAATTAAAGAGACTCGTGAATACTTAGCTATGCAAGTCAAAATTAAGCCAAATTTGGATTAGCATTATCAAGTCTATATCAATACGAAGTTTTAGGTTTTCAAGTCACCTATAGGAGCTTGCAAGTTCTTAGACATAGAAAGTTTAGAAAGTGTGTTTTAAAGTTCCCTTGATAAGTGACTTTCTAGGATCATTTATAGGAACTTGCGAAAAGTTCTTGTTCTTAACCCGTATGAGTTAAGACTTTCGCGTTTTAAAGTTCCCTATATAAAAGTCTAGCAAAACTTGATTTAAGCGGGTTAAGGAATGTAAAGGGCTCCAAATGCCCATCAAGTAAAAAATTAACTCTTATTCTATCCAACGGAAAATATACATTCGTGTCTTAAAAACACTTATGAAAACTAATTTTTTTTTAAAATTTGGTCTTTTTTAGCCTTATTTACTACAAAACAAAACGATGAAAGTTGGAAAAAACATGAGGGCAAGGCAAGTATCTATTCACCCCCATACTAAAAGTAAACATTGTCCTCAATGTTTCGAGTATAAAGGTGGAGCACCCCCATACTAGAGAAGAAGAGTCGAATGCTTAGGATCTAGCATGGAAAGGGTGATCAACAATATATCTAAAGCCGTTTATGAATTATACTAAAAGATAAATGTTAGAACAATAAAGGATATGTCATGGATTCGTGAAAAACTTCTTCAAGCAAACGATCAAGGCTCACGTAAACGAACACGAGAGTCTTCAATCGTGACGATGATGATGATCTAGATAACACATTCACAAACAACCACATGACAACAATTTGGAAGGGCATAAATCCCCTCTCATTAACTACATTAGAAAGCGATATTATGTACATGGATACGCATGTGAACTCTCTCACGAAGCACCTCGTTTTTTATTACCGAGTCATGAGCTCGACTCGATCCCCTCAATGCTAATTATCATTGGGGAAGGTGACTTGGTCGAGGTCGTCCAAAGAAGGTACTTCCCCACCGAAGTAATGCTTAAGCCTATGTCCATTCACCTTTAAATTAGGACCATCATTTTGAGCTAGCTCGATGGTCCCATAAGGAAACACTTGTGTTATGGTGAACGGAACCGACCAACGAGATTTCAGTTTCCCGGAAAATATCTTCAAACCAGAGTTAAAAATTAACACTTGATCACCAACGTTAAAAACCTGATTTTTAATCTTTGAATCATGAAACTTTTTAGTCTTTCCCTTAAAAATCAATGAATTTTCATAAGCATTATCACATAATTCATCCAATTCATTAAGTTGTATTTTCCGGTGATCTCATGCGGTCTTCAAGTCAAAGTTTGCACGCTTTAGGGCCCTATATGACTTGTGTTCCAATTCAATAGGCAAGTGGCAGTTCTTTCCATACATCAACTTATAAGGAGTACAACCGATAGGTGTCTTATAAGCGGTGCGAAAGGCCCATAAAGCGTCATCGAGTTTGTCGGACCATGAAGCACGGTTTTCTCCAATAGACCTCTCTAAAATCCACTTCAAATCTTAGTTTGAAACCTCTACTTGCCCACTCGTTTGCGGGTGATACGTCATAGAAAGACGATGTGTAACCCCATATTTCTTTAGAACCTTTTCGAATTGGTCATTACAAAAATGGGTTCCACGATCGCTTATAATAGCATTAAGGGTTCCAAACTGAGAGAATAATTGCTTCGAAAACTTCACTACCACACGAGCATCATTCGTAGGCACTGCCTTAGCTTCCACCCACTTAGATAGGTAGTCGACGGCGACGAGGATATACTTGTTACCATGAGACGATGGGAACGGCCCCATAAAGTCAATGCCCCAAACGTTGAAAATCTCACACACTTGAATTATGTTTTGTGGCATTTCATCCTTTTGAGAGGATTTTCCTTGACGTTGGCAAGAACCACACTACTTCACAAGTGCGTGTGCATCACGATAGATCGTAGGCCAAAAGAATCCGACATCGAACACTTTCTTAGCCGTGAAATTAGCACCGTGGTGACCACCCGTGGGTCCCTCGTGACAAGCTCTATGGATATTAGAAGCTTCGATGCCAAAAACACAACGTCGAATGAGTTGATCTGCACAAACCCGAAAGAGATAAGGGTCGTCCCAAAAATAGAACTTGGCGTCATAAAAGAATTTTCTCTTTTGTTGTGTCGTCATACCGTTGATTATAGTATCATCCTTGGAATTCACCACACCGAGAGTCTCGAGAGGAAATGTTTCGGTAATTTCCTTGTTCTCGAACTCATTCTTGTGAGGAGTCTCTAAACGAGAGAGATGATCGGCCGCTAGATTTTCGGCTCCTTATTTGTCATATATGGTGACATCAAATTCTTGTAGGAGGAGAATCTAACAGAGCAATCTCGACCTTACATCAAGCTTAGAGAAGAGGTACTTGATAGCCGAATGATCCGTATACACGATGCTTTTTGTTAAAACGAGATAAGGTCAGAATTTCTCAAAAGCATACACCACGGCAAGTAGTACTTTTTCCGTTGTAGTGTATTTTATTTGAGCCTCTGTCATCGTCTTACTAGCATAATGGATAGCTCGAAAGTGATTTTCATGACGTTGCCCTAAAACGGCCCCTATTGTATAATCACTTGCATTACACATGATTTCAAAGGGTAATTCACAAACAAGAATGGGAGCTTCAGTAAGTTTCCTCTTAAAAGTTTCAAAAGCTCGAACAAAATCCTCATTGAATATGAAAGGAGCATCTTTCTCTAGAAGGTGTGTCATAGGTCGAGTTATTTTCGAAAAGTCTGATGAATCGATGATAAAAGCCCGCATGGCCTAGGAAACTCCTAACTCCCTTAACGGTTTAGGGATGAGGTAATTTGGCGATGACGTCTATCTTAGCTTTATCTACCTCAATCCCCGCTTTCGAGACCTTGTGCCCTAAGACGATTCCTTGTTTACACATAAAATGACATTTTTCCCAATTAAGCACAAGGTTGGTTTCTTCATAACGTTTTAACATTTTTTCAAGATTGGATAAACACGACGTGAACGAATCACCAAACACCGAAAATTCATCCATGAATACTTCCATCAACTTATCGATCATATCGTGAAAAATAGCCATCATACACCGTTGAAACGTTCCCGGTGCATTACAAAGTCTGAATGGCATTCTACGATAAGCAAACGTTCCATATGGACACGTGAATGAAGTTTTCTCTTGATCACGAGGGTCGATAGGGATTTGAAAGTAACCGGAAAACCATCAAAAAAGAAATAGAAGTCATTTCCCGCGAGTCGCTCCAACATTAGATCCATGAAGGACAAGGGAAAGTGGTCTTTACGAGTGGCGTCATTTAACTTTCGGTAGTCAATACACACCCTCCAACCCATCACAACACAAGTTGGAATTAACTCGTTGTTTTCATTAGGTACAACGGTTATTCCTACCTTCTTAGGGACATAATGGATTGGGCTCACCCATGGGCTCTCGGAGATAGGATAAATCATTCCCGCGTCAAGAAGTTTTAAGACCTCTTTTTTTATGACATCGTGAATTTTAGGGTTTACCATTCTTTGACATTGATTTACGGGTTTGTAGTCTTCCACCATTAAAATCTTGTGAGTGCAAAATTTTGGTTTGATACCCTTAATGTCAGAAATTTTCCACAAAATTGCCCCTTTGTGAGCTTTTAAGATTGTCAAAAGTGCGGTTTTTTCTTCATTGGAAAGATATTTCGCAATATTAACCGGCAACTTGTCATAACCTTCCAATAATGCGTATTCGAGGTGAGGTGGAAAATCTTTCAATTCAAGGATTGGTGGATCCTCGATTGACAATTTTTGTTCAACACTCATAACTTCCATCGGCGGAAGAAATGGTGGAATAAGATTATCCCTACAAATAATCACCTCATCTTCATTGTCAATTTCATCTAAAATAAAATAGCCTCCTTGGAATGGAGTAAGATTTGGTGTAGAATTAGCAAGAATCGGATCCATAATAGTGGGATTGCCACTAGACGAACTATCGGAAATACCTAACACTTCTTGTGTAAACTCATCGCAAACTACATCGACTAAGTCAATATGGTTGATGGTAGTGATTGCATAAACATGAGAAGGTGTAGTGTTTTTAGTAGCCTTTATAACAAGTTCCTCCTCGTTGAATCGCAAAGTGATTTTTTAGCATGCACATCAATGATCGATTTCGAGGTATCTAAAAATGGACGACCTTAAATTAGAGGAACTTGAGGATCCGCGGGAATGTCTACTATGATAAAATCAACGGGATAGTAGAACTTCCTCACATTCACAAAAACATCTTCGGCCACTCCACATGTGAGAATTGTAGAATGATCGGCCATCTCGATAGACATTTTCGATAGAGTAAGAGCCGGAAGTGATAGCGATTTCCACATGGAAAAAGGCATCAAATTAATGCTCGCGCCAAGATCGGCCCAGGTGAGGCATCCTTCAATTTCTTGAATATCACACGGAATAAGAAACTTCCCGGTCACCAAATTTTTCTGGTATTCGGTTAAGATAAATCGAAGAACAATTAGATAGCTTTGAAAGCTTTTCCTTATCGTTCATCATACCTTTAAAAGTGCAGGCAAAACGAGGCATGTATAACAACGCGTCAACTAAACTCACATTAAAGTGCACTTGTTGAAACATTTTAATAAAAAGCTCAATTTGTTGTTTATTACGTTCATGTAACTTTCCTTGTTTCGTCTCGATGGGTAAGGTAAGGGTGGTGTGGGTTGGGGCGTAGGCAACGGCCTTGGAATCTCGGGTTCCATAATTGGTATTGGTTCACACGTAGGTGTGGTTTGAGCGGTACTTCGTGGGCTTGTAATATGCTCCTTTTCGACCATCACCTCGGGTTCTTTCTCGATTTCCTTCTCCGTAGAAGTACTTGGACGAGAGATTGGTTCTTTGAAAGTTTTACCACTACGAGTAGTAATAACATTCATTTCTCCCTTCGGGTTTGCAATGGTATCACTAGGAAGACCAGCCGAGGAATACGGTTTACACATAATAGCTTCAAACATACTAGCCATTCTATCTTCAAATTTTGATTGCCTTTTATCCGCTTTTAACAATCTGCTTAATCTCAGATTGACCTTGTTCCATCTTTTGTTGATTTTGTTGAAGACGTTGAACGTTTCCTTCCATTTTATTAGCATGAGTTTTTAATTCATTAACAAGTTCATTTTACGCTCGTTTTTAACTCGGATCTTAAGCTAATCATTTCTCGTTGCATGTTATCAAACTTAGCATAATTTGCTTTAGAATAATTCAAAAATTCACCTTGAAGAATTTTAGTGTGAGTAACTTCACAATCTTGAATAGTATTTTGAAAATCACGGTTTTGATTTTGATTTTGCACTTGACCATTGTTCCCACTTTGGTAATTACCCTTGTTGTAGTTACGTTGATTTCCTTGATAACCACCACCTTGATTGTTGTTTCGATAGTTATTAGCATTTTGATTTTGTGGAGCTTGATTTGGGAGGGAACCTTGGCCGTTTTGGTTGTAAGTTCCCGTTGCTATGTAAGCACTCGAAGTGTAACCACCGACGGTAATGCACTCGGAAAAATCATGAGCTCCACCACAAGATATAGAACTCTTTCCAACCGCTTTAACCAATGCGGAACTCAAAGCATCTTGTGCTTTCCAATGAGTCATAAGAGTCGAAAATCTATCAAAAAACCGATTCTCCTCATTTGCTTCATCATGTAAGGCATTCATGTTACGAGACGATGACGACGAACCCATAGTGGAAACACTTGGTGTGTTACGAGGGTTATAAACCTTAGATCTATTTTCGATGATCGTTAAAGCTTCATTTGTCGTTTTGCACAAAAAATTACCACCCGCGACGGCATTCAAATAATCTCGTTCATGATCGTTAAGCCAATTATAAAAAGTATCAATTTGATACAATTCGGAAAAATCATGGTGAGGACATTCATGTAACATTTCCTTAAATCGTTCCCATGCCATAGAAAAACTTTCATTAGGTCTTTGCGTAAACCTTGAAATCTCATTTTTCAAATGTGTCGTCTTAGATGGTGGGAAAAATTGGTTCACAAACTTAGACACGAGATCACCCCATGTCAAAATCGAATTTGGAGGTTCTTTCTCGAGCCAAATTTTGGCGGGTCCATCTAATGAATATGGAAACAACATCATCTTAATGGCGTCGTGTGGAACATCCTTAAACTTTCTTGTAGCGGTGAGACGGTTGAAAATCCGTATGTGATAATGTGGTTGTCCTTTTCATGTCCGCGAAACTTGTTTTCTTGTAGCATCGACATTAAACCAGTCTTTATCTCAAAATTCTCTGCAAGTATCGCAGGAAACACAATAGCTTCTCCAAAACCCTCGGTGGGTGCTTGAAGCAACTCCGTCATAGTACGATTAGCCATGGTGACTATTGGTTCTACAACGGGTTCGACAATTGGAGGTTCTTCTTCAATTGAAGGATCTTGGTTTCCTTCCTTTTGACGACGTTTACGAGCACGTTTTGCTTTGGAGCAGGTTTACATAAACGTAACGTAGAACATGGAGGTGAGAAAAAGAAGATTCTTTTGGGGGGGTTTTTGTGAATTTTTATTTTTTTGTGTTTTTGATTGTTTTTAATTTTTTTTTAAGATTTTGTGTGTATTACGTAAACCAAAATCTACAAATCTCTCCTCGAACCAATATCTTGATTAAAGGAGCCTTAGAGAATGAAAACGATCACGTGGAGTAAACGCCTTCGATGACTTTAGAACGTTGGTGGAACACCAAAACGTTCAAGAGGGTTTAATCACAAGAAACCAAGCAAATATATATGATACGTAATAATACTTTGGGCGGCAAAACCCTCGATTATCTTTCAAAATCAAATACTCACAAGTGAACGGGGAGAATGAGGTGGCGCAAAGCACTTAAGTACCTAACTTCCCTTTAACGGCCTTTTATAGCACGTTGCCTATCTATTCACCTTATAGTTCGTATTTTTCAAAATCGAGCTAAAAGAAAGTATTTATCTATTTTTGCCTTTTTTCTTTTCGTTTGAGATTTGAATAGAATAATTGAGTGGTGAATCCCAATTAAGGTTGTGCTTTCACATTTTTAGAGATATTGTGATTTTATTGTGATATATAGTAATAATATTCACAAAGAAAACAAAAAACCGATAATACGTGTTAATAGAGTTCTAAATAACAGAAATACTATTTATGGCTATATATTAAAAAAATTTCCAAATTGATCACAACACACCTCCCCGGCAGCGGCACCAAATTGATTGTGGTAAAATTGCGTCTTTTAGGAAAAAGAGCGTAAAAGCGGTAAGTATTAAGCGAGATGATTTAGGAAAATCAAATGCTAATGACCCTTTGTAAAGTTCGTTTCCCAAATAGGTTGATTGTGTGTGAAAAACTTGTATGATTTTGGAACAATATTGCTTAGAAAGAAAAGGGGAGAAAAGAAAATGACGGATACGATAAAATTACTCTAAGACGAGAAAACGTAAAACCGTAAAATTGACAAAATTAAAACTTGCTCTAAAAATTCCCAACAAATTACCAAAAATTCCTAAAAATCAAACTGAGATTTAAAAATATCAAAACTTTTTCAAACCTTTTATTTAATTAATATTTAATTTTTTAATGCTAATTAAAGCCTTAAAAATCAAATAAAAATTAATAAAAAGCCCAAATAAATATTTTTCTACTTGTAAACCTCAAAATTAACTAAATAAAACTAAAAAGTATTTTTCCAAATTTTTAAACCTATTAAATCTTATTAAAAATAAAAACTAAAATTAAATATTAAAATAATATTAAAAATAAAAAATTTATAAAAAATTCTGAAAACTTGCAAACTAGTTTATTTTAACCAAAATAATCAGAAAATGAAGTTGAAATTACCAAAATACCCCTATTGGGCCCCCAAATGGGCTTAAATAAAAAAAAGTGGGCTAAATGGGCTTTTAGGCCCAATAAAAATCAAACTCAACAAAACAAGCCCAAAAACTCCAGTCTAGCTTAATATTTAATTTTAAGCAAAAAAGTCTAAAGGCCCAAAAGCTGAAAATGTGCCTAACACAGCTTATTTCACAATAAGCTTAATCTTAATGGGCCAATAAGCCCATTAAGCCATAAGCCAGCGCCATAAACTCTAATTAAACACACGTCCTTCTATTGGATATTTAAGCTTATTTGCAAAAAGAAATTCTAAAAAAGACCAAGGAATAAGCTGGAAATAAGCAAAACACAATTTCACTAAACGACAAAATAGTCGGGTTAGAGATTTAAGGCGTTTCAAGAGCTGATTCTTTTTGAAAAAGGTGAAAAATAAGCAAACTAAGAAGATTCAACAAATAAAATCCATAAAAACCAAGTAGAAGAAGCTGTAGATGTAACACCCCCAAGTTGGTCAAATGCAGTGGAATAGTAATTAGGGTGTTACTTGGGTGGATCGATAGCACATAGTATATAGAGCAATGATCATAAAAGTCATTTAATACAAATTACATGAATCAATTGTACACACTTAGTATCTTGTTTGTAAACCACATTTATTATAAAACTGAAGTAAATATCCCAGCCTAATGGTAGACATGATGCTCCTAAAATGCTGGAATCCAATGCATGAACCTGCTTTATTTTCCTGAGAAAACATATAGAGTAAAATGTGGGGGTCAACACGAAGTTGGTGAATTCACAGGTTTAATTAAATAATAAGTTAATAATATGCCAAAACATCACAAAGATAGTAGAGCACTAAGCTACATACTATAGTAGTTCCTATTGCCATGTAATAGAAGCTAGACAAAAAGTTGTTTAGTATGCCCATTTGGATCTGTCCTGATGTTGTTCCTTTAGTCCGACAATGATGTAAACCTGTTGCTTGGCCTAATTCGTGATAGCAAGTCACGCAGGCCGGGTATTGTCAATACCCACATAGATCTATTCACACATTTCGCGCTACACTATTAACTATTACAGTCCACGAGTATGGGGCAAACAATAGGAAATAAGTTGTTGTTGTTGTCAGTGCATGTTTTGCATATATAAAATATATATAGGTTTTGTATGTTTTCTCCCCCAGTTATAAAACAGTAAAGATGGGGCCATGAACTCACCTTAGTGGTAATGATGTGATGATGATGATGATGTCACTGAACAAACTGGCACAATATGATCACGAACCAGAGTAATTACCTAAGTAATTTTAAGTGCCTTAGTAAATGCATAATTAACAATGCATGATGGATGTATGATTGAAATAATGCATGAACACAAATTAATGAACCGTTATGACCATTTAAGTGTTTACATTTATATTAAATTGTAAACATATATATTTTTAGTTTCTAAAAATATATAACTGAATTGTTTAGGAACGTGGGTAATAATTTAAATAACCATGTTTTACGTTATTTAATTATTGTAAGAAAATATGTACAATTTACTTTTCTTAAGTCCTCAAAATATAGTTAAAGGGATTAAGTTAAATAAATGGATTTTAATTAAATAAATCGTAATGTAATACTATATTATTTTCTTAAGTCTTAAAAATATAATTAACGAGATTCGCCAGTTTATATATCTTCGTGAATAAAGTAGTGATTTATTTAATTATTCAAATGACTAGTTTTAACAAAATATTCCATTAACACTTATATCAAGTTACAAATGTACCCTTGTGACTAAATAATTTGCTAAAGTAATCCATATAGTTTTGTCCGTTAAGTATAGCACACCGTTAATCCTCGTTCGTTTAGTTTATTTATAAAAAAGCCCCTAGGGCTTGTAAAACTTTGGGGAAATGACAAAACACCCCCCCTAAGTCTCGGAATTAATTATATAAAGAGTTAGGGCTTGTTTTAAGTTTCCAATATGCCACTTTTAGTCCCTTGAGTCACGGAAATGTTTTAAAAAGTTTCCAGGGCTTATGTTAAGTTTCAAAAATGTCACAACTAGTCCTTGTAGTTTGGTTTAGCTCACGGTTTAAAGAAACGCACCCCTATACTTTGGAAAATGACACGTTTGGCCCTTGTACTTATACAAAGTCACGAAAACATTTACATAGGTTTTATTAAGTTATGATTTTTGACCTAACTTTTCCCAATTGGCAATATTGGCCCGAAAAGGCTCCAAGTTTAATAGTTGGGCTTGGTTGGCCCAATAAGGCTATGGTTGGGTTTTTATAAAATTACTTAGTAAATTTACTAAGTAACTTGTAAATTCTAGTTTTACTAAATGGGCTTATGTTTTTACTATTTAACTAATGGGCTTATATTAATTTTACTTAACTCCTTAAAAGAAGTTTAGGGCTTATATTCATTCGGCTTATTTAAGGCTTATGTTAAGCTTATATGTTTCGGCTTAAATTTAATAATTCTAAGGGCTTATATTAGATTTAGGGCTTAATGACTTATGGTCTTATATAGCTACGGCTTATATTTTAATGGGCTTAAATAAGCTAGATTAAGTCTCGGCTTATATAACTTTTAGGTTTTTCAAAAATAGCTTATATAGCATTTTAGGTTTCGGCTTATATAAGCTATTATGCTTAAATGACGTGGCTTAAATAAGTTTGTATGGATCGGCTTATATTACTTCTTTATGACTTTTTAAGGCATAGTGATTTACTCTAGGGCTTAAATAAGTTCTACAAGCTTAAATATACACGTTTTAGGGTTTTAAGGGCAAGTATACCCATAGACATCACATAAGCCGTGGGCTTATATGTTGTTTAGGGTTTGTTTAAAAGCTTCCAACGTATGCAACATTACCAACTCCATTTTTATAGTGAAAACATGCATGAGAAACAAAATAAGTAAGGAAAAGCTTAGAGAGGGTTTGTACTTACCTGCTTCAAGAAAAACGAGATGATGACTAGGGTTTTGGTGTTCTAGACGTCGGGTTACTCTTATGGTGACTTAGGATGATCTTGAATGCTATGGAACTTGGTGTTGACTTGCTTTGAATGCCTTGGAACCAAGATTTGGTTTGAAGTAAATGAAGGTGTAAGTGTTCGTTGCCTCAAGGTATTATGTGAGAGTGATATGGTCCGAATTTTGAATGTGGTAAGAGAGAAGTGAGTTTTAGCTTACTAAATATCTAGGAGTGTAAGTTTTGGGATGTGGCTTGGGGTATGCCACGGCAAGAAAGAGAGATAGTTAGATTTTGAGGATATTGGATGTGTACCATGAGAGTACATGTTTTAATGACAAGCAAATGTACATATGACCTATACTTCCCTTTTGCCGTTGCATGTAAGGCTTCCAAGGGAACAAGGTAAGAGTTGCATAGTATTTTAATAAATGTAGTGCAAGTGAAATGGTTGTGTGGAGGCATATTACTACACGTCTAATGACACAAGAGAGGGATGCTAGGTGGCTTATTTTCCATGGAACAAGTATAGTAACTTAGTACATCTTTTAATTGCTAATATTGTACATGGTGCCATGGTTTTATGACAAAACCGGTGGTATATGGCTAGTCAAAGGAAAGGAAAATGTTCATGTAGTCTAAGACTTAAATAAGATAGGTTGTACAAGTTTAAAAGTTAAAAGTGTAAATGGTAAGGGTTTTTGGCATTTAAATGTTATGTATGTATATGAATTCGGCTATAAGGGAGTCTAGGGTATTTTTATGTTTAATTTTTGTGTCTAAATATAGTTACTAGGAGCATAGGTATAGTATTGTGTGAGTATGCTTAAGTCTAGGTTGATTTTGGTTAAGTTTGGGATCCTTGGTGAAAGTATGGTCATTTTTAGATGATAAAATACTTTACTATTTTAAAAGTATGACAAATTAGTTTAAATAAGTTAAAATGGTTAAAGGTAATGTTTAAATATAAAAACAGTTGGTGTCGTAACGTAAAGTCATTTATAGTGTAAGAAAAATATATATACATCAATATATTTAAAGCTTAAGAATTTATACTTAAGTAAATATTTATTAATTGTGATCATGAGTTTGGATTTTTGAACCAATGTGATGAATGCTTATGATTATGTGTTCAAGTGACTAAAATGTTTAAAAAGGGAGTGACTGGTTATTGTCCGGCATGTTCATAAAATGTAGTCATCCAAATGTGATTGTCCTTGTGATTAAGTGATGAAAATCACAATGTATGCTATGCGATTTAAATGTCCCCATGTTTTGATGATTTAAATAATGTATGCTGTGTATGATGCATATGATTGGTCAAAGGATTTCATGCAAAGGTAGTAATATATATTCAGATATCATAAGGTGACGTATACAATGATGACATAGTCAAAACCTGAATTTACAGCTTTTACAACATTAACCCGTTATTTATCTTTGTACTCAAAGCTTAAGATGACGTTACTGCTCAGGTGAACAAGTGTGGGTACTTATCTCTAAATGAGTCTTCGCATTCCCATGTGAACTCAGGACCTTTCCTAGAGTTCCATCGTATCTTAACTAACAGGATTTGGCTTCGCTTTAGCTTCTTGACTACTCTCTCCATCACTTCCACCGGTTATTCTATGAATTAGAGTTTGTCATCGAAGTGGACTTCCTCCAATGGCATGGCTAGCGGCTCATCCGCGTAGCACTTCTTCAAGTTTAACACATGGAATGTAGAGTGTACCCGGCTCAACTGTTGGGGAAACTCTAGACGATAGGCGACTTCACCTATTCTGGCAATCACCTTGAAGGGTCCCACATAACGTGGATTTAGTTTCCCACGTTTCCCAAATAGGACGATGCCCTTCCAAGGTGATACCTTCAGCATAACACGGTCACCTACTTCAAACTCCATAGGCTTCCGTTTCCTGTCTGCATAGCTCTTCTGTCTATCCTGGGCAGCCTGAATTCGCTTCCTGATGAGAGTGATCTTCTCGGTCGTCTCTTGGATTAGTTCAGGTCCAGTCAGTTGGAACTCTCCCACCTCTACCCAGCATACGGGTGATCTACACTTGCGACCATAAAGGGCCTCAAATGGTGCTGCTTTAATACTGGCATGGTGGCTGTTGTTGTAAGAGAATTCAACTAACGGTATATGTTCGACCCATTCTTTTCCAAAGTCGATCACACATGCTCTTAGCATGTCTTCTAGGGTTTGGATTGTTCGTTCACTCTGGCCGTCAGTCTGCGGGTGGTATGCGGTGCTCATGTCCAAGTTTGTTCCTAAACTTCGTTGGAAGGCTCTCCAAAAGTTGACGTAAATCTAGCATCTCGATCACAAATGATTGAGACTGGTATGCCGTGTCTAGTCACTATTTCCTTTAGGTACAACTTAGCTAACTTGTTGAGAGAGTCATTCTCTCTGATGGGCAGGAAGCGAGCGGATTTTGTGAGTCGGTCGATGATTACCCAAATTGTATCGTAACCGTGAGATGAAGTAGGGAGTTTGGTAATGAAGTCATGGTGATGTTGTCCCATTTCAATTTTGGTATTTCAGGTTGGACTAACAAACCGGATGGCCTCTCATGTTCTGTCTTTACTCTGGCGCAAATCAGACACTTCTTCACGTATGTGGCAATGTCTGCTTTCATGTTTGGCCACCAATATAATTTCCTCACGTCCTGATACATCTTTTCAGATCTGGGATGTATAGAGTACTTGGACATATGAGATTCGTGCATGATCACGTTTCTCAAGTCTCTGTAGCATGGTAACTAACTTCTTCCGTGTAAACATAACGTTCCGTCTACTCTAGCTTCCAACTTCTCCTTGCTTAGGTCAGTCATAAGCATTCCTCCTATGTCTTCTTTTCCGATGTTTTCAGGTTTCTGTGCTTGGAGTTGAGCCTCTAATATTTGCTTGGATAGGTCCAAGCTAATGGTCATGACTAGCGCTCGAACTCTCATGGGAGGATCAGTTCCCTTTCGACTTAGTGCATCCGCAACTACGTTGGTTTTACCTGGGTGGTATTTGATGTCGCATTCATAGTCACTGAACAATTATATCCAACGACGTTGCCTCATGTTTAGCTCCTTCTGGTCTAGGATATAACTCTTGTGATCAGTATGCACTGTGCACTTTGTTCCATACAGGTAGTGTCTCCAAATTTTCAAAGCAAAAACTACAGATCCAAGCTCTAGATCATGGGTAGAGTAATTTTGCTCGTGTTTCTTCAATTGTCTTGAGGCATAAGCAATCACTTTCTGCCTCTGCATCAAGACAGCTCCTAAGCCTTTGTGTGAGGCGTCACAGTAGACGACGAAGTCTTCGTTGCCTTCTGGTAAAGCTAAAATGGGTGCACTACACAAGTTCTTCTTAATGGTTTGGAATGCGGCCTCTTCTTTTTCTCCCCAATCGAATTTTACGCCTTTCTGAGTAAGCTTTGTCATAGATTTAACTATCTTAGAAAATCCCTCTATGAATCTCTGGTAGTAACCGACAAGGACAAAAATTAGCGAATCTCTTTTGGTGAAGTGGGTGATGCCCAATCCTTCACGGATTTGACTTTTGCGGGATCTACTTGAATTCCCTTGTCATCGATCACATGACCGAGGAAATGAACTTTAGGAATCCAAAAGTCGCACTTCGGGAATTTTGCGTACAGTTTCTCTTCCTTAAGTAATTTTAGCACTTGAGCAAGATGCTCTCCGTGCTCTTGCTCATTCTTGGAATAGATGAGTATGTCGTCTATAAACACAATCACGAACTTATCTAGATAGGGTCTGCACACTCGATTCATGAGGTCCATGAATGTGGCTGGAGCGTTGGTCAAGCCAAATGGAATGACTTGAAATTCATAATGACCGTAACGAGTTCTGAAAGCTGTTTTCGGTATGTCCTCTTCTCTGACCCTCAACTGGTGATACCCTCATCGTAGGTCGATCTTGGAGTATACACTTGATCCTTGTAACTGATCAAATAAGTCGTTGATTCATGGTAGTGGGTAACGATTTTTCATAGTTAGCTTATTCAGTTCTCTGTAATTGATACACATTCGGAAAGATCCATCTTTCTTTTTGACAAAAAGTACTGGAGCTTCCTAAGGTGAGGAACTGGGTCTGATAAAACCTTTGTCTGACAGTTCTTGAAGTTGTTCAGCGAGTTCTTTCATCTCAGTTGGTGCTAATCGGTATGGTGCTTTAGCTACAGGTGCAGCTCCTGGTATCAAGTCGATTTGGAATTTCCACTTGACGAGTCGGAGGCAAACCAGGTAAGTTTTCTGGGAAAACTTCGGGATAATCGTAGACAATTGGCACGTCCTTGATTTGTTTCTTCTCTGCTTCCTCTTCTTTGTCGGTTTTTGAAATATGTGCTAAAAAGATAGGGCATCCTTTTAGTATGTACTTCTGGACTTTAGTGCATGAGATAACACTCAGCCTGGTGTCAGTTCTATCTGAGTTTCCTTCTCCTCGAACGATTAGATTTCCTTTTCCCCATGGTATACAGACTAGCTTTTGGTCGCACACAATGGTCGCGTGATATTTAGCTAACCAGTCCATACCAATGATGACGTCGAAACTACCCAAAATTACAAGTATTAACTGAATATCGAATGGATGATTTAGAAGGTTTAAGGTACAACCTCTTAAAATAGTGTTAGTTTCAATGATCTTACCATCTGCTAATTTGACCCTGTAACAGTTTTCTAACGGTGTAGGTGTAATGTCTAGTAAGCTACTAAATTCTGTGGATATAAAACTCCTATCGGATCCCGTATCAAACAATATAACAGTTGTTTAGAAGGAACATACCGGTAACCACATTAGAGTCTGGGTTGGTCTTGGCGTCTCCTATCACATAGACTCTAGATGGTGCTCCTCCTCTGCTCTCGTTCCTAACTGCTCGCTTTGGGAAATCAGGGCTGATGTGTCTGATCTCTCCACAACCATAGCAACGAATTTCCCTACGAGTTGTGTTACCGCTGCCAGTGTGCTGGCGGTTTCCCTGCTGTTCATTTCCACGAAAGTTCTGACTGTCGCCATTGCGGGGCTTGTAGTTGGTGCTAGAGTTGTTCCTGATGGCTGGAACATAGGTGTTGCCCTGTCCGGGTCTTCGGCATTCAACAGTAGAGAAATGATGGAAATTACACTTGGTGCACTTTGGCTTGTTGCCTGCATATGGTGGTGGTGCTGAGGAAACAACACTACAGATCTGGCCCAAGTTTTGCTTCTTTGGTGGTTGGGCCTGATTGTAACCACGGTAGTTCTCCTCAACCTTTCTCTTGTACTCAGACTGCCTAATCACATTATCACGTCCCCGTTTGTTCATCAACTGTGTGGCAAATTCTATGGCACCCTCGACTGTAGTGGGTCGGGATGCAAGTACACTGTCATGCACAGAATCCGGAAGTCCACTGACATACTTTTCTATCTTGTCCTTCACGTCAGGGAACATCCAAGTACACATCAAAGTTAGCTCCTGAAATCTCTGGTTGTAAGTCGTGATGTCATGATTCAAGCATTTGAGGTTCCACAAGTCAATCTCTAACTTCTTGATTTCGCCTCGAGGACAATATTTTGTGGTAAGTCTTTCCTTAAATGCATTCCAGGTCATCCCATAGGCTTCATCATGTCTAAGGGTAGCAACTAGGGAGTTCCACCAGGTGAGAGCATGTTCCAAGAGAGTACAAGTGGCAAATTTCCCCTTGTTCTCCCCGGTGTAATCACTAATGCGGAATACTGTCTCAGTCATTTCGAACCATTGCATGAGTCCTATTACCCCTTCCTTGCCCTTGAATTATCTGGGCTTGCATTTCAGGAAGTCAGGATAGGTACATCCTCTGGCAATTCGATCTCTAGCATTCGAGTTTTGACTGTCGCCCTGGTTTCCGCTAGGGTGTGTTTCCCTGGCGGCTAGGGCATCAGCAATGCCTTGAACGATAAGCACTCTAAGTTGTGCTTCCGAAACAGTCGCTGAAGGAGCAGCGTTAGTGTTCTGTCGAGTGACCCTTTGTACCATTGTTCTATCATACACAAAGATGAGATTTCTCAGTTGGTTAGTAGGATTATTATATTAAGCTGCATAAAAACGGGTAAGAGAATTCACAACAAATTGGGTAACCTGTCAAGATTTCATAATAATATAAATTCAAACAAAACAAGTAAAGGATGATATATCAGTACTGGTGAACATCAATATAATACAATACAACCGATCTAAGACAGAAATACAACCATCCTGTCTAAGATAGTGGTACAAATGTTTGTAATACTACAAAAGATAACCTACCTACTAAGGTTAGGTGTTACAATAAAGATACAACTAAAACGGAAAGACAAGTACAAAAGATCTAAATCATGCGAGCTGAGATGCAACTCAATACTGGTCATGATGTACAATGAAATCTAGCCTACACTAGTATGGCTGTCTGCAGGTGCAGGTGGTCCGGCTGGTGGTGTGGGTGTACGATCATTCTGCATACGAATCATCGCCCTCCTAGTCTCGCTGGAGAATCTCATAGTCTCTAGCAACTGGTGTTGGCGTGCAGTATCGGCACTCCGTAGGTGGCCTGTCTCAGCAGTGAGTCCCTGATGACGTAGGTCTGCCAGGTCTACGAACGTCCGAAAAGTCTCCTCCTGAGTGAGGATAGCAGCCTGGGTCTCGTATGAGTGACCCTCTAGTGCAGCTAACCAGTAGCGGAGGTAAGCAACCTCATCCAATAACCAATGCATAGTTCCCTGGGTCATACCCAGAGAACTCTATATGGTGTGTGACTCACTAGCCACAGCCTAGTAGAGAGATCTATACCTCTCCTGAAGTAAGGCACGACCCTGCTGGTCCGCCTGCAATAAGGCATGAATGAGAGCGGTGTCCTGCACCTGTCGGGCTACAAGTGCGTCGACCTGTGCCTGCAGGACGCCAAGACTGGGCTGTCCAGCTCCTGATCCCTCTCCTACCTCGAAGGTCGAGTCAGGAATAAAATCACGCCTCCTCTTGCGAGGTGGCAGAGTACTGGTGGGGTAAGGGTGATATGCAGACGGTGGTGGCAATGGTGGTAAAGAAGGCACAACCTGGTCCATCTCCCTAGGAGGAGATGTAGGTACAACAAGCAGTGGTGAAGTAGGATATACAGTAGGTGGTGATAAGGTATGTGAATCTGAAAGTATGATGACTCCGTCTGGCTGGTCATCTCTGGACTCAGTGTCGGATGCGGGTCCAACAAATACTGATGTCGGTGATACTAGAGTGGTGGTAGGAGCCATGAGCTCCTCGAAGGTAGTCACAATAGTAGGTGGCGTCATGATATCTGAAAATAGCATTTCAAAGTTGAGTAAGTTTTTAGCTTACACAATTCAAAAAGTTTTTAAAGTGCATATGCGATGTGGTTTATGTCTTTTAACTATGCTTGTTAAAAGTATAGGTAGATACTTAGGTGATTTACTAACTCAAAGGTTATATATCAGTGTGAAGCTAGTTCACATAATGTGTATGCTCTATGTACTATATGCATAACTTATAAGGGTTCCCCAAAAATCAACTTTCTTTTTATTTTATTGATTTTAAAAGTTCAGTTATAGTCCAGTTTAAAATTTTTATTATATTTAAAAATTTTATTATCGATCTGGTTCTCTATAACTATGCGCTCTGATACCATTTCTATAACACCCCCAAGTTGGTCAAATGCAGCGGAATAGTAATTGGGGTGTTACTTGGGTGGATCGATAGCACATAGTATATAGAGCAATGATAATAAAAGTCATTTAATACAAATTACATGAATCAATTGTACACACTTAGTATCTTTTTTGTAAACCACATTTATTTTAAAACTGAAGTAAATATCCCAGCCTAATGGTAGACATGATGCTCCTAAAATGCTGGAATCTAATGCATGAACCTGCTTTATTTTCCTGAGAAAATATATAGAGTAAAATGTGGGGGTCAACACGAAGATGGTGAATTCACAGGTTTAATTAAATAATAATTCAATAATATGCCAAAACATCACAAAGATAGTAGAGCACTAAGCTAAATACTATAGTAGTTCCTATTGCCCTGTAATAGAAGCTAGACAAAAAGTTGTTCAGTACGCCCATTTGGATCTGTCCTGATGTTGTTCCCTCAGTCTGACAATGATGTAAACCTGATGCTTAGCCTAAGCGTTTCGTGATAGCAAGTCACGCAGGCCGGGTATTGTCAATACCCAAATAGATCTATTCACACATTTCGCGCTACACTATTAACTATTACAGTCCACGGGTATTGGGCAAACAATAGGCAATAAGTTGTTCTTGTTGTCAGTGCATGTTTTGCATGTATAAAATATATATAGTCTTTGTATGTTTTCTTCCCCAGTTATAAAACAGTAAAGATGTAAAACCCGCATGCTTTTATCATGAATTGGTACCTTAAGATCGTACGTACTAGATTAAAACTTTGATTTTATACTATGATTACGTTCACGTGTTTGAATTTTACGTATTACGTACGTGTTAGAACACGATAAGTATTTATTACGTACGAACGCACAATAATTATTTAAACAATAATTAATCACGAACATGCGATCATGAAATCATGAACGTAGTTAAATCACGAACTTATATTAATTACGTATATATATATTTATTACGAACACGAATAAATATATTAATTCACGGTTAATATTTAACGAGAACACATAAAACACGAACACGACTAAACACGAACGAACACTTAAATAATTAGACACGGAAAACGGTACGGGTACCCCATGTGGGGCCCCTACCCGCGGCTACACTAAGGAGATGGGCCAAGCCCATCTAATTTTTACTAACATGGGGTAAAGGGTAAAATCTTTGGTCATTTTCTACTTTACAGTAAAAACATCAAAAACCTAAAAATATTTTCTCCTTCTCCTTGCTCTCCCTTTTGGCCGCCGCATACAACAACACACAAGGGGGTGTTTAATTGATTTTTAATCTTGATTTGGGTGCAAGTGTTCGTGTGCGTTCATCCTCGTTTGATCCACGCATTCGGTATACCTTTTTAATCCTTTTTCTTTTGTTTTGATTTAATAAATTAAATAAGAACATGATGTTTTTAAAAATCTAATTAAAAACATAAACTAAACATGTAAATGGTTATGGGGTAAATCAAAAAGGAGGATTTAGGGGTGTTTTTGTTTGGCCGACGCCTAAACCGAACCCCGAGGGGGTCTCAGTTTGGCTTATGGACCACCACCGAGACCTCAAGGTCTCGGTTTGGTGGTGTGGGTCCCACGGTAACAGCAAACAAGGGGGAACCCCGATGTGATTTGGGGTATGGTGTCGATTTCAGGTCCGGTTCATGGTTTCTAGTCACGATCCGGTTCATAGTTTATGTTAAGATTATGTTTTTAAATAATCATATGTTAAAATTAAATTAATAAAATATGACATGATTAATTTAATAAAACTTGACTTAGGTTATAATTTAATTATTAGATCATGGATTTTTAACCTAAGTATTTATATTTTTCTAAACCTTATAATTAATTAATTATTAAAAACCATGGCTATAATTAATTAATTAACATGACTTAGGTTATATTAATAATAATTAATAATACATGTTTTAACCTAAGTATTTAACTTTATTTAATTGAAAACATGATATATTTAATTAAATACTTTTAACCTATAGTTTATTTAAATTACATGTAATAATTAATAAACTATACCTTATATCATTATGACTTAGAAAAATAATCAGAAAACACTTAAGCTTATATACTTAGCTTATTTAACCATCTTATATCTAATTATGGAAACTTTCTATTTTTAGAAACTTATTTAATTAAGGCAGCTAATCTATTTATGGAAACTTTCTATTTTTAAAAACTTATCTATTTTAAGCAGTAATTCTATTTTTGGAAACTTTCTATTTTTGGAAACTTTCTATTTTTGTAAACTTTCTATTTTTGTAAACTTTCTATTTTTGGAAACTTTCTATTTTTGGAAACTTTCTATTTTTGGAAACTTTCTATTTTTGGTAACTTTCTATTTTTGGAAACTTTCTATTTTAGGAAACCTGCTATTTTTAGAAAGTTACTTATTATTACACAGTAAGTATAATAATACATGAAATACAAGTAATACTTAATCAGAATAGACAAAATATAAGATAAACACAGTTTAAAGCCTAAAAATAGTAAAACATGACATGAAGGTATAAAATAAGCTAAGACATGATATAAAACCAGTTACGTATTTAGTAATCAGATACTTATTCACGTATGTATTTATGTAGCATTTGTGATACCGAAGTAGGATTCTCCTCAGTTCGTCTTCTTCGTTCACTGGACATAAGGTACGGATTCCCGTCCTTTTAGTATGGACATTCTTTCCTTATTAGGATTCCCCGTATGCAGCCAACTGTTTTCCCGTAGTATAAGTTTATATGTTTGATTTGCTTATGTTTAATTTAGAATACCTATAGCCATATACATGCATGACCAATTTCACCTAGTTATGGAGGTACCATAACCATAACATTAGAGGCACTGGTGTTATGACTTCACCACGACGGAGTGATTGCTCGTGACGTGCCTTCAGCTTTTGGCCATATTATTATTATTTATCATGTGGGGCGTATGGGTGCATCCTAGTTACATGTTTTTCAACAGATTACTCAGTGTGAATGTGGTGTGTGCCTTGCATCCTTCACAAGGAGCTGATCCCTCCTACCCAAACCAGTATATTAAATTAGAGGCAGCCCCTCTAATTTGCATGATGAGGTCACCCCTCCAAGTATTCATGCACGGTGGATTTTCATGACCTATATTGGCTAATGGTAGAATATGTTAAACAGTTTTTATAAGATAAACATCAGGCTTTTCAAACTATAAAACCAGTTTTACCAAGACTTAACCAGGTTATTCGGGACTTAGTTTCTTCCGCTGTTATATGCTTATATGCTTATCTTATTCATGCTTTATTGTACATCCGTGCACTGAGCGTATTGCTCAGCCGTTTTCCTTTTCTATGTTCCTAAAACGGCAGGTACTTGATGTAGTGTTTTTCGTACACGTTTTAGGAAAAACGCGTATGTGGTAAGTATTAATCGATACGATTTAGGAAAACCGTAAAGACGAATAAATTCCAAGTTCGTTCTCGAAGGAGGTGTGTAGATTAATGTGCCAATTATATAAAATCAAGTTTGGATTAGTGACGTTTTTGGTTTAGAAGATAAAAAGTAAGACGAGCTACGATTACGATTAACCTATGACGTAATGACGTAAAACGATGACGTAATTACGTAAAACGCGATGAAATTAAAAATTTAACCTAAAAATTAATTAAAAGATTAAACTAAGTCTAAAATAATATAAATAAGAATAAAAATCCAATAAATATATTTTAAAACCTTTTATTAATTAAATATTCAATTTTAAATGCTAATTAAAGCCCTAAAATTAAATATAATTAAGAAAAAGACCAAAATATTATTTTATTGAAATAATAAATTACTTATATTATATAAAGACTAAAAACTATTTTTCCTAAATTTTTAAAACTATTTATCTATTTTTAAAATGCTAAAAACTATTTTCAACCTAAAATAATCATAAAAAATAATAAAATAACGCTAAAAATGATTTGACAATTTTGAAAATCCTAAATTATACTAAGGAACAGTAGAAAATTGAAAAAGTTTGAAAAATGTAAAATTTTTCACTAAAAGACAAAACAGATTAATAATTAAACCCTAATTAAACTAAGTTAATTCTAAAAATTATTTAAAAAAGTGAACAGTAAAATCTTTTTACATTAAAAATCTTAAAACATTTTTCTAAATATAAGAAAAATATTAAAACTGAAAAGTATAACTTTTTGTCACTAAAAGACAAAAATAGAAATTAAAAAGTTAATTAAAAATGCTATTTAATATAAAAAATATCAAATGAACAGTAACATAAAAATAAATTAAACCGAAAAATCCAAAATAAAATAAGAAAAATAATGAAAAAAGTTTGAAAGCCTAATTCCTATTTTCAGTCACTAAAGACAAAAAAAATGTGATTACTGAAAGTGACATCTTGACAGATCTTGTCTTTTAGCTTGGCAGTGCCAACACTTGTGCTAGCAGGGGGAACTTAGTTCCCACTGTTAGTGCAAAATTAAGGTCTGGGCCCTAATTTGCTTAGATCTTGCTCGTTTCTTGGTTTCTTTTGGATCCAAAGGCACCCCACAACCAGTTGGGTTGTGGGGAGTCAATTATACACGAAAAACACCAGGTCACTTACACAAATCTAACACATAGGGCACAAATAGGGGACTGTTAAGGCTTATAGGTTTCTGATGAACAGTGTACTGAATCAAGGTGCAAAAAAGTGAATTTTACTGGCCAAATACTTGCACACAATCTAACCAATTCACACACAATGTTAATAAAACCCTAGATCATACAATCTTCTAACAGCTTGCACAAATTACAAAGAAAATTAAGCTAAAAAACAAGGCAGAATGGTAGTTTGCTGATTTTTATGCTATGTTGCCCAAGTTTTTTAACATGCAATCTATTTAAACTCCTATCAAAAATGAGATACAATGCTAAAAACACCATATGATACTAAAATAAGTATGTTTGAGTGGATTTTAACTGGTTTTAGATACACATTAACCACTAATCCCCTAATCCCAAACACTCCCTTATTTTCAGAAAGTCAAAAATAACAAACCAACAGCTTCTCAAATGGGCTTAAACTAATTGCTATCTATCTAACATGCATAAAACACCTAAGCAAGCAAGTATTAACAATTTTACAAACACAAAAAGCAGTTTCATGCAAAATCATAAAAATCACATAGAAAATGTTAAAATTGAAAGCAGGGTTCAAGCCATTGATACCTTGGGCTGAGGCCTGCTGCTAAGCTTTTCAAACAACTTCTAAGGAGCTTATGATGAGCTTTTTGGACAGCTTTTGATGTAGAGAAGTGATGGTGTTGACTGCCCAGTCAACACCCCATATATCTTCAAAAAAATGGATTATGCCTGCTAAGAAAACAAAGAAAAAGGGAAGTTCACAAAATCTTCTTACAAGCTTATTGCCAGTAAGCTTGTAGGAAGAGCTTTTGTAACAGTAAATTCACCAACAATAAGATTTCTTCTGAGTAAAAAATTATAGCTATTTTTAAGGAAAGATCTTTAACCAAGAATCCAATGGTGTTTAACAGAAATCAAACAAGTTCTATAAGTCTGATTATGCTTGTTTGTCAATCCAAGCATAAGCAGAAACTTATACAACTTGGGTCCCAAAACTTTTCAAACAAAACTTTGATGAAAAACTTTGGTATTAACAGTAAGTGAACAAAACGAATTTAAACTACATAAAATGTAAACTTTGGAACTCAGAATAGTAAATTGCAAGGCCAAGAGACTACTTTAACTATTTAGAAAAATGGGTTTACAAATTTAAAAATTCTGGAACAAAGGATAGAGGTCACATGCGACCTCTATTTATACAAGTGAAAGGAACTATCTAGAAAAGCTAAAACAATAACCCTAATCTGCTGAAAAGCCCTAATTGCCCTTGGTCTTCAAGTTTGAAAATTCTAGTCAATGATCACATGTGAGGGTATGTTGTTGCCAGGCTGTTGGAAAATGATCATAGCCATCCAAATACTCCTTTGGGAACACGAAATTGGTGTGGCCCGTTGATTTTCTGATGAGATTCGTATTTTACTAAAAATGGAGGAGCAGGGGAACCATGGTGGGGCCACATGTGGTCACGGGATACAAGTTTTTTGAGTGGGTTGGGGTTAGGGGACCTTTAATCAACGTTCTGGAGCAATTGGGGTTAAACCCCCTTGGTTTGAAGTGTAATGGATTTAGGGTTTATAGGATTAGGGGTGGGTAAACAGGGGCATTTGATTTGTTTTGGGTAATTAAGATTTTTAAATCTTTTGTTTAGTGGGAAAGTATTAATTGATTGTTAATTCAGTTAAGTGGAAAGGGGACGTGGAGGGTAGGGTGGTGGTGATTGGTGGGTTTATTAAGGTAGGTGACGTGGAAAGATGGGTATTTTGATGAATTCATGATATCCGTACCTGAAATATACAATGAACAAACACAGGCATATTTTTGGGTATTTTGATGATATTTTAAGCGTTTTTAGCCGGATTTGGACGATGAGACTATGTATAATTACAGTCTCATCACTCCCCCATACTAAACCATTGCCGTGTCCCCACGCAATGCTAGAATTAAGTATCATAGCACTTCCAAAATTCATTTTATGATGACATTTATTGAAGACATAAATTTAAATAAACTACTACATGTGTTTTAGACATAATGTAATGTTTTCATCACGATAAAGTGACTTTTGGGATCATAGAACAAGAACACGTGAATGCTTCGTTTAGAAATAATTTCGTCGTCCTCGATTTTCACCCAATTCCATGCTAAGCGTGAAACGAGATCATTGTTATTATAAGTTAGCAACACGATCACATCTCATGAGTGTTAATTACGAACCTAAACTCCCTTATTCCTACTTGGTATCTCTTATATTTTTATTTTGTCTTAATGATCACGAGGATACATTATTGACTTATGTGTGAATAGAGATTAAGTCTAAAAATAGAGTTTTAACGGTGCAACCAAAATCATTAAATTAATAATTCATCCTAATAGACAACGATGTCAAAAAATTAAGTCAACAAGAAGGATCGATAAACACGGTTGTATAACGGTTTTGAACATGAGACTTATTACCAAGACTTTTATACGCCCCCTAACGGAAGGGCCTTATTATCTTTGGTTTACCTCCATCTTTTATTCAACTTCGCCATGAAGCTTTTATTATGACTTCGGTCTTGCCTTGCCTTTTATTATCCACCTCATCGGTGGTTTTATTAGCCAAAGACGTATATCCTCACGCTAAAGCGAATTTTGGATCTTTAAAGCTTCGAAGATTAAGGCTTGATTCACTTTCAATTTGGGCATAGATTTTTCGGCCTTGTGAGCTTCAAATTTTTGCTTAATTTAGGTGAGCACTTGAAATCTTATTATTAGGTGAAGCTTTCGATTATTCGGGTGCCAATAATTCAAAACCGTGACGCTGGCGATACCTTAATGTTTTCCCAATTTAATTACATGGAAGCTACTAAAACAAATTAGAAACCAACAATAGTGACTAAACCGCTAAATCAATATTTATTAACAATTTATTATGCAAAAGCGTGGGGAGAATAAGCTAATAATTACTACACATGAGATCGTGATGATTACGAGACTTATAAATAACTCTATCATTTCTCGTCCTCATTTAAGAGACTTAGCCTAAAAAGTTAAGGAATCGAAGCTAAGTGCTCAACATGCACGGTCGAGTCAAAAATTACTCTTATTCTCACCATCGGAAAACCTACATTCGTGTCTTAAACACTTATGAAAATTACGAAAATTTTTAAAATTTGGCCATTTTTAGCCTTATTTTGCAACAAAACGATAACAAAAAGATGAATATTGGATTGCGTGGTGACGTAAGCAAGGTGAAGTATCTACTCACCCCCCATACTAAAATTAAACATTATCCTCAATGTTTCGAGTCTAGGGGTGAAAACACCCCCATACTAGAGACGAAGTCGAATGCTTAATCTCGAGCATGGAAAGGGTAAAACGAATAACCTAAAAGCCGTTTATGAATTATGCTAATAAGATAAACGTTAGAACATAAAAGGATATCATCGGATATCGGAATCTACAAAGGCAACGATCGAAGCTCGAGTGATCCATAAAACGAACACGAGAGGCTTCAATGATGACGATGAACCTAATGAATCACAATCACAAACAACCACGAAACAAAGGTTGGAAGAGCACAAGTCCCCTCGTTACATTAACTAAGAAAGCGATAATATTTACAAGGATAAGCATGAGAATCCCCCACGAGGCACCTTGTTTTTGATAACCGAGTCAAAAGCTCGACTCGAATCCCCATAAATGTGATCATTTAGGGATAATCTTGGTATGGTCATTTTTGATGGGGCTTACATGATAAACAAGGCCCAAAAGTACATGGGGTACTTTAAAAACCCGATAAACGTATACCGGGGTCAAAGATAGCGTCCTCGTTTTCGAATGAAAGACGAAACAACGCTACTTCAACACGAACCCCAATGGGGTAGAAGAAAAAAGATGAGAAGTAGAAAGGTGGGGCAATGGGTAAGTCACTAAAACAATGAGCTACTCGAGGTAGACTCACACCAAGCAAATAGATACGATTTCCATTTATTGCATCGGTAGAAGACCGAGATTTCCCTTTACAAGCAATTCCGGGATCGTAAATCTCGTTCTCGGTGGAGAAATGTGAGGGAACATTTGGGGCTTCCCCCACACTAAAACCACACCAACCGTCATCAAAAGGAGTAGACGAGGTGGTAGCACTCATATAACGCGGTGATGACGGAGTTAAACATGTAGAAAAATCTTTTAAAACATTTTTAAAATCTTTTCCTTTTTCATCGTTTAAAAACTCTTTATGAAAACCCGATTTGATGATGTCGAAAATATTTGGCGTTTCAAACTCAACATTAGTCACGCTAAAAATCCTCACATTTAAGTCTTTGGTGGGAGGGGGTGGCGGATTATATAAGTTCTCAAAACGTTTGTCAATAAAGAACACCGCCCTTGGGGGTCTACATACTCGTCATCCTCATGAACGTCGATCTCATCGATTTCTTCATCAAAGATAGGCTTGTCAAACCAGGTTTTGTCATTCCCTTCCTTGAATATCTTAGAAACTCTCTCGAAAAGATCACGATCAAGCACGAAACCATCATTCTTTTGTGGGGATTGTTGATAAGTTAAATCCTCACGAATGTGGTAAACGTAATTCTCATGTGAGGAGTGTTGATTAGGTGACTCCTCGAGAATTGGATTTTTAGTGGTCACATGAGTTGGTTCGTCATCGAAAATAAGACGTTCCAACTCATTAAGTTCATCCTCGATTTTGGAAAGATCGACCTCACTCGTAGGTGGAAGTAAAGGCATAAGAGCTAGCTCTCGTTCAATGATTTCCTCAATCTCGGGATCAAACTCATAATCATCGTACTTCACATGTTTCTTCTTAGGAGAATCAAAAATTGCATGTGGATTTCGAAGTATGTGATCAATCTCGGCAAAATCGCCATCATCATCGTCAAAGAAAGAGTCGATGTGAGCACTCACAACCATGGTCTTACCAGTCGAATGACTATGCTTAGATGACTTTTCTAAGACGAGAGGATCGATGTCGATGAACCCTTTAGCCTCAACGGGTGTTGGGCTAGGCAAAGGAGGCACTTCGATGGAATTAGAAGTTGAAGCCTCAAAGACGTGGTCCTTCGAAGGTGGTGAAGACGAGTCCATTTTGTTCATTGTCGTGATGGCACTAACGTCGCCCTTCGGAATTGGTGTTTCACTTGTTTCGCTAAAAACATCCCAAAGTGAGTTTTCATCCATAAATTTACACATACCCTTTTGAATTAGGTACACGTATTCTTTATCATTAAAATCATCATCTTTAAAACCGTTTTTCTTAATTCTTTCAAAACATGCATTAAGCCTCATTCTTTCCGCTAAAGTGAACATTTTGAAATCATTAGGATTTGAATCATTAGGTTTTGAAACCTCGGTTTTTTCATTTTCATTAAACCCTTGGGATTTTCTAGCGAAAAAGTCCATTTTCTCATCCCCATATCTCATAGTAAGTCTCCCCTCGTGAACGTCGATTACGGTTCGAGCCGTCGATAAGAATGGTCGGCCTAAAATAATGGGACATTTAGGGTCACACTCGTAATCGGATATAACGAAATCCGCGGGAAAAACAAACTTTCCAACTTTGACATAGACATCCTCGACTATTCCAACTGGTATAAGTGGAGTACAATTCGCAAGCTCGATTGTCATGTTCGTGGGGGTAAGTGAAGGCAATCTCATCAATTTCCAAAGAGAATGAGGCATGAGATTGATGCTAGCACCTAAATCGGCAAGGGCTAAACATCGCTCAATCTCGGAAAAATCACAAGGTAGTAGAAATTGGCCCGGATCCTTTTCCTTTCTCGGCATACGCCTTTTGGGTTTTTTAAAAAGGATCGATGCACAAGTTTCTTCAAGGGTTACTTTGGTAAGGTCGATAAAGCTCTCTTTTTGAACCGTGGATGGAATTTGAGGTACATGAGGGTGTGCACTCTTTTCCTTGGTCGCCACGTTCACCCCATCGACTTTAGAACAATAAGACGTCTTAGAAGTCGATGGTTGAGAAGAATAAACAACACGAAATCCTTCAAGGTTAGGGGTAATCACACGACCTTTCTCACGAGACGAGGCGGCTTTACATTGTTCCTTCGGATTTGCAACGGTGTCACTAGGTAACGAACTCGATGAAGAACCCGAGGCTTTGTTCATAATGGCCGAAAACATCTTTTTAATGTCGATTTGGCCTTGCTCAATCTTCGTGTTTTGCAATTTCAATGTATTAGAAAATTCATTTTTCAAAGTACCAATTTCTCCCTCTACTCGTCTCATATTAGCCTCATTCGTTTTCATGTAATTTTGAAAATCGTTTGACGAACTATTTTGATTTGAATTAAAGTTCCCTTGGTTTTGATTACTTCTTTGAAAATTGTTTTGATTCCCACTTGAAAAATTGTTTCCTTGATTGTTGTTGTTTGAAAAATTCGAGTTTTGATTATTGTCTCGATTTTGCCAATTCAAATTCCGACCTTGATTATAACCTTGATTTTGATTCGAAAAATTTCCTTGTTGAGTATTTCCTTGAAAATTGTTTCGGTTTTGATTAAAATTGTTGCCTTGGTTATAATTGCCTTGTTGTGATGGACCCGCGTTATTTTGATTAGAAAAATTGTTGTTTCCATTTAACACACTCACATTCGACGTTTGGCCATCCGTAGCCGCACACTCGTAATAATTATGAGGTCCACCAAAAAACGTACACGAAACCTCAACCTCTTTCACCGTAGCGGGAGCGTCTTTCTTTTGCATCTCAACGAGAAAAGACGTAAACACATTCGTCAACTTATCGACTTTCGCATCAACTCTCTCAATGTCGCGATTAGAACTACTAACATTGGCGACATTGGCAACACTCGGTGTGTTACGGAGTTGGTAAACCTTGGATCGGTTTTCGATAATTATCAATGCATCTTTCGGAGTCTTACACAAAAAGTTGCCACCGGCGGCGGAATTCAACGAATCTTGTTCTTGAAAATTTAGACCGTTGTAAAACGTATCGATTTGGTGCAACTCGGAAAAACCATGGTGAGGACATTGCCTAAGCAATTCCTTAAAACGATCCTACGCGTCTCAAAAAGAGTCATTCGGTTTTTGCTCAAATTTCGTAATTTCATTTTTGAAAAACGTTGTCTTAGACGGTGGGAAAAAATAATTAACGAACTTGGAAACGAGATCCTTCCACGTAACTATCGAATTAGGTGGCTCTTTCTCGTACCAATCCTTGGCGGCACCATCGAGCGAGTATGGAAAAAGCATAAGCTTGACGACATCGGTGTCGACGTTCTTAAACTTGCTCGTGGCCAAAAGACGATCAAAATTCCGAATATGGTCGTGTGGATTATCGGCTTCACGACCTCGAAACTTTGTAGCTTGGATTAACGAAAGAATTCCGCTCTTAATCTAAAAATTCTCCGCTCCGATAGCGGGAATTACGATCGCGTCTCCATAACCCTCGGTGGGTGCTTGGAGCAATTCCATCATCGAGCGATTGTCGGCCATCTCCTCTACGGTTTCTTCAACAACGATATTAGGAACGTCGGTTTCTAATTCTCGTCTACGTCGTCGATTCCTTCGATTACGATTGCGTCGATTCGAAGCTTCGCTAGAATTGTAATAATCCTTCGATCGAGTGCGCATGCACTAAGCGTAGAATGGGTGGTAGCAAAGAAGATTCTTTTTGCGGTTTTTCGATTTTTCAATTTTTTTGGTTTTTGATTGTTTTTAATTTTTTTGGATTTTTTGAATGTATTACGTAGACACAAATCTACAAATCTCCCCTCGAATCGATTTCTCGATTAAAGGAGCCTCAAGGAATGAAAACGATCACGTGGAGTGAACGCTTTCGATGACTTTAGAACGTTGGTGGAACACCAAAACGTTCAAGAGGGTTTAATCTTGAAAACAAGCAAATATATATGATACGTAGATAATACTTGGGCGGCAAACCCTCGATTGGCCCTCTTTCTCAAAACACACACAAGCAAGCGGGGGAAACGAGGCGGCGCTAAGCACTTAAGAGCCTTTTCCCCTTAGGTCGTGAAATACAACCGCCTTATACCCACCTTATAGTTTGTGTTAATTGAAATTAAGCCTCACGAAAGTATTTATCTATTTTGCCTTAAAATTTTTTCTTTGGATTCGAATACAATGATCGAGTGATGAAATCCCGAATCAAGGTTGCATTTTCACGCTTTTGGAGTACTTGTATATTTATTGTTCTTACGTAGATATAGTAATAATATATTCACAAGAAAAACGAAAACCAATATATCTACAATATAGTAAAATGATTGTTGGTGTTTAGTTTAGGAAAACTAAACACGATTTATTTGGATATTATAGTATAATAGAGAAAAATAACAAAAATGAGTATTGACGATATTTATGCTTTCCAAAAATTGAAAAGAAAAAACGCACTACTCACACAAACACGATACTAATAATGGCACACTAAAAACACCTCCCCGGCAGCGGCGCCAAAAATTGATGTAGTGTTTTTCGTACATGTTTTAGGAAAAACCCGTATGTGGTAAGTATTAATCGATACGATTTAGGAAAACCGTAAAGACGAATAAATTCCAAGTTCGTTCTCGAAGGAGGTGTGTGGATTAATGTGCCAATTATATAAAATCAAGTTCGGATTAGTGACGTTTTTGGTTTAGAAGAGAAAAAGTAAAGACGAGCTACGATTACGATTAACCTATGACGTAATGACGTAAAACGATGACGTAATTACGTAAAACGAGACGAAATTAAAAATTTAACCTAAAAACTAATTAAAAGATTAAACTAAGTCTAAAATAATATAAATAAGAATAAAAATCCAATAAATATATTTTAAAACGTTTTATTAATTAAATATTCAATTTTAAATGCTAATTAAAGCCCTAAATATAAATATAATTAAGAAAAAGCCCAAAATATTATTTTATTGAAATAATAAATTACTTATATTATTTAAAGACTAAAAACTACTTTTCCTAAATTTTTAAAACTATTTTTCTATTTTTAAAATGCTAAAAACTATTTTCAAACTAAAATAATCATAAAAAATAATAAAATAATGCTAAAGATGATTTGACAATTTTGAAAATCCTAAATTATACTAATAGTAGAAAATTGAAAAAGTTTGAAAAATGTAAAATTTTTCACTAAAAGACAAAACAGATTAATAATTAAACCCTAATTAAACTAAATTAATTCTAAAAATTATTTAAAACAGTGAACAGTAAAATCTTTTTAAACTAAAAATCTTAAAACATTTTTCTAAATATAAGAAAAATTTTAAAACTGAAAATTATAACTTTTTGTCACTAAAAGACAAAAACAGAAATTAAAAAGTTAATAAAAAGGATATTTAATCTAAAAAAATATTAAATGAACAGTAACATAAAAATAAATTAAACTAAAAAATCCAAAATAAAATAAGAAAAATAATGAAAAAATTTGAAAGCCTAATTCCTATTTTCAGTCACTAAAGACAAAAAAATGTGATTACTGAAAGTGACATCTTGACAGATCTTGTCTTTTAGCTTGGCAGTGCCAACACTTGTGCTAGCAGGGGGAACTTAGTTCCCACTGTTAGTGCAAAATTAAGGTCTGGGCCCTAATTTGCTTAGATCTTGCTCGTTTCTTGGTTTCTTTTGGATCCAAAGGCACCCCCACAACCAGTTGGGTTATGGGGAGTCAATTATACACGAAAAACACCAGGTCACTTACAAGAATCTAACACATAGGGCACAAATAGGGGACTGTTAAGGCTTATAGGTTTCTGATGAACAGTGTACTGAATCAAGGTGCACAAAAGTGAATTTTACTGGCCAAATACTTTCACACAATCTAACCAATTCACACACAATGTTAATAAAACCCTAGATCATACAATCTTCTAACAGCTTGCACAAATTACAAAGAAAAGTAAGCTAAAAAAACAAGGCAGAATGGTAGTTTACTGATTTTTATGCTATGTTGCCCAAGATTTTTAACATGCGATCTATTTAAACTCCTATAAAAAATGAGATACAAAGCTGAAAACACCCTATGATACTAAAATAAGTATGTTTGAGTGGATTTTAACTGGTTTTAGATACACATTAACCACTAATCCCCTAATCCCAAAAACTCCCTTATTTTCAGAAAGTCAAAAATAACAAACCAACAGCTTCTCAAATGGGCTTAAACTAATTGCTATCTATCTAACATGCATAAAACACCTAAGCAAGCCAGTATTAACAATTTTACAAACACAAAAAGCAGTTTCATGCAAAATCATAAAAATCACATAGAAAATGTTAAAATTGAAAGCAGGGTTCAAGCCATTGATACCTTGGGCTGAGGCCTTCTGCTAAGCTTTTCAAACAACTTCTAAGGAGCTTATGATGAGCTTTTTGGATAGCTTTTGATGTAGAGAAGTGATGGTGTTGACTGCCCAGTCAACACCCCATATATCTTCAAAAAAATGGATTATGCCTGCTAAGAAAACAAAGAAAAAGGGAAGTTCACAAAAGCTTCTTACAAGCTTATTGTCAGTAAGCTTGTAGGAAGAGTTTTTGTAACAGTAAATTCACCAACAATAAGATTTCTTCTGAGTAAAAAATTATAGCTATTTTTAAGGAAAGATCTTTAACCAAGAATCCAATGGTGTTTAACAGAAATCAAACAAGTTCTATAAGTCTGATTATGCTTGTATGTCAATCCAAGCATAAGCAGAAACTTATACAACTTGGGTCCCAAAACTTTTCAAACAAAACTTTGATGAAAAACTTTGGTATTAACAGTAAGTGAACAAAACGAATTTAAACTACATAAAATGTAAACTTTGGAACTCAGAATAGTAAATTGCAAGGCCAAGAGACTACTTTAACTATTTAGAAAAATGGGTTTACAAATTTAAAATTCTGGAACAAAGGATAGAGGTCACATGCGACCTCTATTTATACAAGTGAAAGGAACTATCTAGAAAAGCTAAAACAATAACCCTAATCTGCTGAAAAGCCCTAATTGCCCTTGGTCTTCATGTTTGAAAATTCCAGTCAATGATCACATGTGAGGGTATGCTGTTGCCAAGCTGTTGTAAAATGATCATAGCCATCCAAATACTCCTTTGGGAACACAAAATTGGTGTGGCCCGTTGATTTTCTGATGAGATTCGTATTTTACTAAAAATGGAGGAGCAGGGGAACCATGGTGGGGCCACATGTGGTCACGGGATACAAGTTTTTGAGTGGGTTGGGGTTAGGGGACCTTTAATCAACGTTCTGGAGCAATTGGGGTTAAACCCCCTTGGTTTGAAGTGTAATGGATTTAGGGTTTATAGGATTAGGGGTGGGTAAACAGGGGCATTTGATTTGTTTTTGGTAATTAAGATTTTTAAATCTTTTGTTTAGTGGTAAAGTATTAACTGATTGTTAATTCAGTTAAGTGGAAAGGGGACGTGGAGGGTAGGGTGGTGGTGATTGGTGGGTTTATTAAGGTAGGTGACGTGGAAAGATGGGAGTGGTGGGAGAGTTATGCTGTCTTGGCAGGTTTAGTCCTCATAGTCCCCTCACTTGATCACGTTGCATTAATCATCCATAAAAACCTTTTTCCTTTATAATAAGTTTACCCAATGTACAACATCAGTCCTTGTGTTTGGTAAAAACATGAACAAGGACTAAACATGTATTTTCTTCAATCTTCAAGGGCCTGAATTGTATATTCATGAAACTTTAGGGACCACAAAGTATTTCTAAGATAATTGAGGGGTATAAAGTGGCAAATCTTCAAAGTTGAGGGACCAAAGTTGTCAAATCTTCAAACTTCAAGGGCATGTTGGAAATTCCATACTTGGGCCCGGTTTCTTGTGCGACTTCATTTCCCGTGTTCGTTTTTGCTCTATTCTTGTAATCTTTTGGTGAATTCACGATATCCGTACCTGAAATACACAATGAACAAACATAGGCATATTTTTGGGTATTTTGATGATATTTTAAGCGTTTTAAGCCCGATTTGGACGATGAGACTATGTATAATTACAGTCTCATCAGTACTCAGGGACGCTCGTAGACTTTAAGCGTACATACATATGGACTGGAAGCTTTCTAGCCTTTTTTTACTTTATGCATTATCTTTACTTTGATACTCTTGCTATGGACATTGTTTAGTCCTTTCCTTTACAGTACTTATGTTTGTGTGTGATGAGCTTTACTTTTGGACTACCAATGTTTGATTCCGGTATTTTCCTTTTATGGTCATGTAATATTTAGACATTTATCCTTGTATGATTTGATGACACGCCATAATTACGTGTGACATTCTATTATCAAAATTGGTTGTTACAATTATGGTATCAGAGCCAAGGCTTCGACTTGTAGGCTCTCAAAATATGACCTGTGATTAGTGGGTAGTCACTATGGTCTTCCTAGAACTGACAGTCGTTTTCATGCATTCATCATTTTTATGCATACACATATATGTCATCGTCGCAGGTTTATGACTAAGTAATGGTTGGTACAGGACTGACCCTATTTAGTCGCATGTGTTTTATCGAAACTTTTAAATTTAGGACCTACCCATAGGCGTCCCCTCGCCATGTCTTTTATTTTAGGTGAACTGACCATAGGCGTTCACTCTCAAGCATACAAAAGTTTCATAAAACTACATCATGCATTCATACACAAATTTTCTTGCATAAAATTTTTCTTTGGATTTATTGGTATAAATTTGTTCATGTATATATATTTTATGTTTTGATCTGTTAATCATATGTTTTATGTTATACTATCAGATGGTTCTCACACGCGAACAGGAACAACTCAATGTTGCAATCCAAGCTGCAATGCAAGTTTTGCTTCCTCAACTGAGGAACGACATCAGGGATGAGGTTCAAGCTGCCAACAATCAGCAGCATAACCAAGCACCTCCTCCTCCTCCTCCAGTGACATTGGCAGTATGGCTGGAGAGATTCAACAAGCTCCGTCCTCGAGCTTTTGAGAAAACAGATAGCCCCAGTGATGCTGAAAGCTGGTTGGCTCACATCGAGAAGATTTTCAATGCTATAGGTTGTGACCCCGCGTTCAAGGCGAGGTTGGCATGCTATCGGTTCGAAGGCGATGTGTTAAATTGGTGGTTAGCGTTGATGCAGTCTGAGAGAGGTGACGATTGGGTTGCTGATTTGACATGGGCTCAGTTCAAGGATAGGGTGATGGAGCAGTTCTTTCCCAAGGCTGAGCAAGACAAGCTCAAGAGGGAGTACCATGGGATCCGACAGAGTGCTGGGGAGAATAGCAACGAGTTTATGCAGCGCTTTCTTCGCTTAGCTGGTTTCCTTGGTGCAGCAGCAGGTACTCCCGAAGAGCAGGCACACCACTTTAGGTGGGCTCTTCGCACATCGGTCGCAAATAATCTGGTGTGTGCTACGTTCACCACTGTAGCACAAGTGGCCGATGCAGCACGTAAGCTGGAGATGCTGCAGGAGAGAGATGAGTTCGGGGAAGCTGAGAGATCCGACAAGAGGTAAACATTCGTATTCAAGCGGACCAATCCGTATTCTTTCTATATATGTCAATTATTCATCTCTTTAAATTGTATCTTCCAGGCAGAAAACTGGGACCGGTCTCAGCCGGCTACTCAGCAGCCTCATCAGCCCAAGGGAAACGGTCAGACTAACGACCGTTCTGCTACGGATAGGCGTGGCGGTAATGATAATTACCGTAACAACGCTGGACACTCCAACGGCAGCAGGTCCTAATACTTACGTATTTTCTTATGATTTCATGTTATAACTCATATTCTGACACTTTAGCAAAACTTCTACCAGGAACCATGGGAACGGTAGGGGCCAGAACCAGAGAGGTTCACAGCCTATTCGTCCAGCTATCACTGGTATTCAATATTATGATTATTTTCATTGTCCTTTGTACCCTATTATCATGTCTTATGTAAAGTGTTTTATCAGGTTCTCAGCCAGCCAGAGCACCTACTGGAGGATATACTCATCCTCTTTGCTCTACTTGCCATCGTAGGCACCCAGGGCCATGTCGTCATAACATTGACGCATGCTTCAAGTGTGGTCTTCCTGGCCATATCATGAAGGATTGTCGTAAGGGAGAGATGGAGGGCACATCGGGACATGCTGATACCAAGCCGCCTCCTACCACTGGGCGTGTCTACACGACATCTCGAGACCAGGCCAACAATTCTACAGGTACCATCACTAGAATCTTGTATATGTATGGTCAAGCTGCGTGTGTTCTTTTCGATACGGGTGCTACTCACTCGGTCATTTCCATTACTTATGCTAAGAACATTAGGATGCTACCCATGCCACTAGAGAATAGACTTACTATTTCCACGCCTTTGAGGGACTCTGTATTAATCACCCATGTATACAAGAGTCTTCCCCTAGAATTTGACGATAAGGTTCGTCCTGTTGATGCTCTTCTGCTGGACATGAATGACTTCAATGTTGATCCCAAACTTAGATCGATTAGCTTTGTGTATACGAGATTAGGTCAAGTATAACACGTAGAGAAACCTTTGTTATATGCTTTGTGAATCTAAGTGTTATGCGGAATTTAACACTTAAACAAGAACACAAGATGTAAACAAAACTTTCACTTTGATTATGAATGTCGAACTTGCTTACAATGAAAGATGTTTACGAATGAAAACTTATGAAAACTTGATACTAAACATTAACCTAAAGGCCTTCTTATATAGACTAAGAAGCCTTGTACAATAAGCTACGTATCAACTATTCTAGGTAAAGATAAACATAGAAAATACATTGTCGTTTCTATCCTTACTAGAAGTATTCTAGAATATAATAAACGTGTAGCTTATATCTTCCATCAGTGCTTGTCTTCAATCTATCAACGCTTGACTTTAACTTGTCAACGCTTGTGCTGTCAGCGCTCACTTTGCTCTTGTCAACGCTTGAGTTGTTCTTGTCAGCGCTCAAGTGATCTGGCCTTAATTTATTCCCAACAATCCTCCCCTAAACTTGATATCCACTCTTATGATCAAGTTTCTAAATAATCATTAAGAACTTGGAGGAGTCTGACAAACCTTATCATATTGGTAATAAATAAATCTGATCAAATTCTTTGCCACGTCACTTTTATAATCTATCTCCAACTGGGTGTCCTTCATCTTTTCCAAAACAGCCTTGGATATGAAATACTGAGCATCCACTAGTAGATACTCAACGAACTTTGTAGAACTCAAATGGTATACACCAGCAGCTGAATATAACCTCCATTGAAGACCACTGAGGTCATCTTCAAGATCCTTCCATATTTCAGGATCTTCCTCATTTGTACCACACATTCTTTTGAATGTGGTCCAAAGTTTTATTCCATTAGCTGAAGTTGGTGCTTCAGCCTCATACTTGGTCTCCAGCAACCTCCAAAGGTCCACCAAGTCTTCTCTATCACAACTTGCAAATAAAGATATGAGAGTGGTAAAAGTGTGTACCTCCTTGCCATATCTTCCAATATTCCAAAATCCACATTCATCCTCATCATAACTCACAATTGGATTCCTGGAATCTAGTGGTAACACCTGCACCATATCTGAAGCTTCTAATGGGGAGAGCTTGAGGCTCTTTCTAATAACTGCTTCACTTGGATATAGTTGATTCATATCTTTTGGAAACTCAAGTGTAAATCCCTTCTTCACTGGCCTGGGAACTATCATAGCTTTCTTGATTTCCATCTCCTCTGCAAGTTGCTCCTTTCTTTCATCTGAAAGAAGTCTGAAAGTGTTTTCTTCCTGCACTTTCACCCAAATAGGATAAGCTCTATGTTCCAACTCATCAAATGTCAAAGCTTTCAACTTCTGATGTGTCCATCCAACTCCATGACATCTGAGCAACATAAAGTAGAGCTTCCTTCTATCCCTTTTCAACTCAGAGAGAATGTTGCTTGCCTTGTGCTTCAAAATCACCTTACAATCCTTCTGAACTCTAAGAAGAAGCTCCAAACCCCATATTTGATCTGAAATGGTCAATTCTGGATTATCCATACAGCTTTCTTCCCAAGAATTGTACATCTGAACCACCTCTGGCATGTCAAAGTCAATCTGCAACTTTAAATCTCTCAACTTTTCCCTAGCAAGCTCATCACCATACTCAAGCCTTTCTGGTTCAATAATCATCACACTTGAGTCTGAGCTAGCTCCATCACTTTCTTCTTCAGAAGTCACAACAAATGGTGACTTTTCCTTTTCACCTTGTTCCATCATTTGCTCAGCCAATCTTCTATCAAATTCAACTTGGGCTGCATTCTTTGGAACAATTTCTTCTACCAATTTACCCTTACCCTTATCTGATGGTGCAATGGTTGGTAAGGTAGATGGTAATACCTGAGTAGGAACTTCCTTGATGATAGATGATGACTGGAATACATCACCTTCATGTGCAAATCTGTCAACGCCCAAATTTCCTCTATCAGCGCCCAAAATACTTCTATCAACGTCCAAACTTGTCTTGTCAACGCTCAAATATTTTCCCTCAGCGCCTTGTGTAACCTCTCTCAACATAGCTGTAAGTGATAAATTTAGATTGGTTGGAGAGATTAAGGACGTATCAAAACCTGTTTGTTCCTTCAAAGTAGTAAGAGCTTCAGCAACATCCATTGATTGACCATCTTGACTGCTCTTATCACTCAGATTTCTTTGATCTTCCTCCCCTTTGGAAGACTCCTCCATACCTCTCCTAGCATGATCACTCTCCAAAACAACAATCCTCTGCCTCAATTCCTTGAGTTCAAGGCCTTGTGAGTTGACAATTTGTACTAAGTCTGCATTTTGCTTTTGCAAGCTAATGCAGACTGCCGTCAATTCCAAAATAGTCATTGGTTCCAGTCTGCCCTCTCCTGAAATGGGGATTTGACCTCCCAAGTTAGGTTCATTGGGCATGGATGAGGACTTAATGATGGTGGGACTGCCTTGGCCAGCTTCTAAGCCAGACCAATAGTCCCAGCCTCATCCAGGTCACCAACCACACTTGTGGTGGTGGTTCTCTCTGCTTCATGGCTAGGACCACCAGAGGAGTACAATCCAGTAGTCCTTTGGCGTTTGATCAACCTATATTCAGGTGGTGTGGAAGATGGTGTGGAAGAATGGGTAGATGTGGGTTGATTAAGGGGTGTTTGGGATTGTGATGGTTGGGTGTCAGCGTTGGAAATAGGCACATCAACGCCAACATTTGATGTGTCAGCGTCAAAGGGTTCTTGGTCAATTTGCATTTGTTCAGGTGAGGGTAAAGGTTCAGGAATAGGTTCAAGTTGTGGTTGAGGGTCTACATGAGGCTGGGGGTCTGGTTGGGGTTGTGCTGCTGCAATAACAGCAAGCATGGCTGGGGTTAAAGGTAAGTCTCTATGAGGTGGTGAATTCATCTTTGTAAAAATAGCTTTCTTTTGCTTAGGGATTTTATAAAAATCATTGTGATCCCTTGAACAATATCTTTGATCATCAAAAATCATTTGCAGAAAACGGGGATAAGCTAAAGTCATTTTGGTCCCCTTGTTTTTACACATCCCTTCAAAAATCATTTTAGAATAGTTATATTTTTGCCTTGTTGCAATGCACACAATAGCAGTTGCAATGGATCTATTGATCTCATTGTGTGCAGTACATTTGGGACTCAAACATTGAAGGAGAATGTGAATGAGGTACTTCCAGGCTGGGGGAAATTCCTGCTTATGGTACTTATTAAGAGTACCTTCATCAGGAATAGGATATCCCAAAGCCCTAAGCCCTTGTTCTATTTCATTTATGGGAAGGATGGTTACACCATCAGCATCATCGAGATGCAAGGCCTGGCGTACCAAGGCCTCAGTAACCACCCAAGACCTCCCATGAACAATAGAAGTTAATGTGGTCACTCCATTAACTGTTGAGGAACTGACAGTGTTCCAAAACTGTTTAATGTGTGTGACAGGAATGAGTGGTGCATGAGAAAGAGCATACCTTAAGGGGGATGCGTTCAAATACGCCACCATTTGTGTGTATTGAGGAAACAAATCATTATCAGCAACAAGATAAGCAATCATGTTGTGTTGAGACTTGAACCCCAAATCCAATTCTGCTGAGTTAAATCTTGGTGCCATTGATGAAAGCTATTAATTTGAAGTGTAGAAGATGAAGGTTGATAAGAGAAAAGTGTTAGACAAGAATTATATATACCCTGTTTAAAAATAGGAGCCAAATTTATAGGAGATAAAGAATGCATGTGATTGGCCTAAAAATAGGCAAAGATTTTCAAAAACTAATCATGAAAATATTGAAAAAGTTATAAGTTATCTCATGCATTTAATGAAAGTAACAACTCCTAAAATTATGGCTTGAAAATATGTCAAAAAGTAACAACTGGGTAGGTCCCATTGAGTGTCAACGGTCAAATATAACCTATCAACGCCCAACGGCTATAATCTTGTCAACGTTCGTCTAAAGCCATGTCAGCGTCCAATTTGGTCACAACAACGCTTGGAAATTTCTTGTCAGCGTCCAAAAATAAAATTGTTTTAAAAAAGTGAAAAATGACCTTAACAAGTAATTTATCCTAGAGAAGATAACCAAAAGCTGATAATTATTATAGGGCGGCAAGCACTGTCCAGTTATGCACACTTGCATAAGCAAGATAGACATAACAGTCCTCTAGTGTCCCTTGCTAACCAAAAGTCTTAACAACCAAGTTACCTTATAAAATCCTTGTTACTCCCAGGTAAATCCCATATCAAAATCATTCCCAAGTCTCCCAACAGACCACAACCAATTCTAGGCCAAAAATGTCTTGGCAGCATGCAAAGTTGATATACTATGCATGCTACAGTGCCTCATGGTTTAGTAAAACTAACCCATACTCACTTGTGGACACAATCTAGAATTGTGATAAGAGTATCATATGGATACCCAAAAATCCTAAAGGTTCCTAAAACCTCCCCTTAAACTATGATACAAAAAGTTTGCTAAAATCATGCATGAACATAAAAAATTTATGTCAAGATAGGAATGAAACATTCCAACCATCATCCATAAATAAAAACTTGTCCAAATGCTTCTCCTTTGATTCATAAGCAACTCTGTATCCAATGGTATACTGCTAACACCATCTGCACATTTAGATTAAAAACCACAAAACTAACATTGTTGCTGACAACGCCCCGATAACACACAACAGCGTTGAAGGAAGCTTTGTCAGCGTTAGACAATTATATTGCTGACAACGTTGCAAAAACACTTATCAGTGTTCAAACAACCTTTGTCAGTGTTAGAAAAAGATAGTGGAAAATCTAAATCTCAATAAGACCAATAATAATGCATCATCCTGTACATACTTTTACAAAAAGAATCCAAAACACATATTTAAGTGAGATTAACCATTCCAATACTTGTTACCAAGTATTGAAATCTTCCAGTATCAAAAGGTTTAGTTAATAAATCTGACACATTTTCCTCAGTGTCAACCCTATCTGGTTGCATTAAACCTTTCTCAAAGCAATCTCTTATAAAATGGTGTCCAATTTCTATGTGTTTAGTTTTAGAATGATGCACAGGATTCTTAATGATGCATAAAGTACTATTATTGTCAACAAATATCTTAGTATGCATGAAATTATACCCATAATCCAACAGCTGGTTCTGAATCCACAACACTTGACCACAACATGCTGTTGCAGCCACATACTCTGCTTCAGTTGTAGAGTTAGCCACCACTGTTTGTTTCTTGCATTGCCAAGATATTAATCTGCTCCCAAGAAACTGACATCCACCAGTTGTGGATTTCCTATCAAACTTATCACCTCCATAATCACTGTCCGAATATGCAATCAGCTCCAATGGTGAATCCTTTGGGTACCACAAACCAAGATTAGGGAAACATCTTAGGTACCTAAAGATCCTCTTCACAGCATAACGGTGACATTCTTTGGGAGTCACTTGATGACGTGCACAAGCACATACAGCAAACATGATATCAGGTCTGGAAGCAGTAAGATACATCAAGGATCCAATCATGGATCTATAATGCCTGACATCAACATCTTTCCCATCTCCAATCTTTCCCCAAGGGTGTTCTCTATCCATAGGAGTAGAAGCCCTCTTTTCATGTGGAGAAAAGCCAAACTTCTTCAAGATCTCAGCAACATATTTGTCCTGGGAGATGAAGATACCATCTTCTTTCTGCTGAACTTGTAAACCAAGAAAGAAGTTCATCTCCCCCATAGCACTCATCTTGAATTTGTCTGTCATAAGCTTGGAGAAATCCTCACTCATCTTTGGATCAGTAGACCCAAAAATGATATCATCAACATAGACCTGCACAAGCAACACATCTTTGCCTTTCTTCTTTGTAAATAGTGTCTGATCTATGGTGCCCCTCTTGAATCCATTGTCCACCAAATAAGTGGACAAGGTACCATACCATGCTCTAGGGGCTTGATGAAGGCCATACATAGCCTTTTTGACTCTATACACTTTATTTGGATGCTCTGGATCCTCAAAACCAGGAGGTTGCATGACATAAACTTCCTCAACAATGGTGCCATACAAGAATGCACTTTTGACATCCATTTGATAGACTGTGAAGCCCATGCAAGATGCATAGGCTAGAAAAATCCTAATAGCTTCAATCCTTGCAACAGGTGCAAAGACTTCTTCATAGTCTATTCCCTCCTCTTGTGTATAACCTTGAGCCACTAACCTTGCCTTGTTTCTGACCACAATACCTCTTTCATCTCTTTTGTTCCTGAGAACCCATCTTGTCCCTATAGGTCTGACATATCTAGGACAATCAACCAGCTCCCAAACATCCTGAATAGCAAATTGGTGAAGCTCATCCTGCATTGCTTCCACCCAACTTGGTTCTTTGATAGCATCAAATATCTTCTTGGGTTCTTCTTGTGATAGAAAACATGCAAACAAACATGCTTGCACAAGAGGGGTATCAACCTTCTTGTGTATATTGGCAATAAATCCACCAAGTCCTTGATGAGATCTTCTTGTCTGAACTGGAGTCATAACATCACCAATGATCTGAGATGGGGGGTGATTCTTCATTGTGAAAGTGAGAACTCCTCCTTCAAAAAGTCTGGTGTCCTCAACTTCACGCTCCATGTTGCCAATATCTTCTTCATCAGACTCTCTTTGATCAACAGGAATCTCTTCATAAACTCTGGAAGGTCCTCCTTGTTCAAAAGTGGAAGAGAAAATATGTGCAAAGGTGTTGTCAACGTCTGAACCTTGTTTGTCAGCGCTTGGGCTAACAACGCTTGAACTGTTGTTGTCAACGTCTGAGCCATCAACGTCAAAATTGGTCTTGTCAGCGCTAGATTTGCCTTTGTCAGCGCCTGAAGAACCATGCATGTTTGTATCTGGTGGTATTTGGAAACCACCATTATCTTGTCCAGCAGCAGCAGCAGCAAAAGCATCAGTCCAAATGGGAATTGTGACATATTCAAATGTAGGAGATGCCTTTTCTGCTTGTGATCCACCCCTCTCATTAACCTGTGTACCTGAAACATCAACAATTTGTTCCTCCACAACATTTGAAGTTACCTTCACAATGTCTGGATTAGTGACAGGCATATAATTTAAAGTTCTAGATAAGGGTTCCAAATCAAACAACCAATTAGGACCACTTTCAGGATCACTAGGTTTATTCTCTAAGAACCTAACATGTACTCTCTCAACAATACGTTTGTCCTCCTTAAGATAAACCCTATAACCCTTGCTCTGCTTTGAATACCCCATGAAGTAACCTTCATCACCTTTTGCACTAAATTTCCCTAAGGCATCACTAGTGTCTAAGACTACTACATGACATCCAAAAGGTCTAAGAAAACCAATATTAGGTTTTCTTCCCCAAAGTAACTCATAAGGTGTTTTGTTCTGAATTTTGTTAACCAATGCTCTATTTTGCACATAGCATGCTGTATTAACAGCCTCAGCCCAAAAGGCTATGGGAAAGTGAGCATCAGCCAACATTGTTCTGGCTGCTTCAATTAGGGTTCTATTTTTCCTTTCAGCAACCCCATTTTGTTGTGGGGTTCTAGCAATACTAAATTGCCTAGTAATTCCCTTCCTGGCACAAAAATCATCTAGCTTCTTGTTCCTAAATTCTCCACCATTATCACTCCTAAGCATTTTAACTTCATTGCCAGACCTTTTCTCAATTTGAGTGATAAATTCAATAAGAACATCAGCTGTTTCACTCTTCATAGCTAGAAAGAATGTCCAAGTAAACCTAGAAAAGTCATCAGTGACAACAAAACAATATGACTTGCCATTCAAACTTTCTATATTAGTTGGACCAAAGAGGTCCATGTGAAGCATATGAAGAGGTCTAGAACTAGTATGCACCTGCTTAGACTTGAATGAGACCTTGTGCTGTTTGCCTTTAAGACATGCAACACAAGAGTTGTCATTGTGGAAGGCCTTCTCAGGCAAACCATCAACTAAACCAAGCCTCACAAGTCTGTTTATATTTTTAAAATTTATGTGCCCTAGTCTCCTGTGCCATAAATTACTTTCATCTACTGAGGCCTTAGCATAAAAACAAGACATATTTGTATTCACTTTAATCCCATTTAAATTCACATTGTATATGTCTTTATGCCTAGGTGTTCTATACTCAATATACTTCTCATCAGGGATCTTAAAATCCTTGCTTAACACCAAAGACTCAGTATTAGTGAAAAGAACCTTATTTTTGTTATCACACACTTGTGATACACTAAACAGATTATAATCCAGTTCTTTTACCAGGAAGACGTTTTCAAAACGTAGATTATTGGTGAGAAGGGTTCCTTTGCCTGTAATGGTGCCATAGCCCCCTCCAAAGTATACCTTATCACCATCTTTAATAGGAGTGAAATTCGTCAGATAGTCTTCCTTTCCTGTCATGTGCCTTGAGCATCCACTATCCCAATATCCATAATCATTGATCTGTCTCTGAATGCCCTGCACATAAAGAAAACAAATTAGTTTTCTTTGGGAACCCAAGTCTCAGAAGACTTGGATTCATCTGGTTGTTCAATAAGAACAGACTTAGTTCTCACAACAACCTCATTATCATCCCTTTTAGGATGAAAAACCCAGTTAACCCCAATTGGTTTTGTAATGACCTTTGAAATGTAATTAAACCTATTGCAAGTCATTAAAATTCCATTATTATTAGGGTTTTGATCTTTCTTGGGTATCCATGTTAAGCTTGAAGAAGCTTTAGACCCCTTACCTTGTGGCTGCAAATATTTAGGTCTGGTCACGTTTCTGTCAGCATTGGATTTTGTCCTGTCAACGCTGAAATTACCCTTGTCAGCGTTGAACCTAGGGTTTGCTACAGGAACCCATTGCCTATTTGACCAGGTGTTTGTCTTTTGAAAAGGTCTTTGTCCATGAGTGTTAGACCTTCTAGAGAAGAATGGGGCAGGTCTAATCACTTGTGGACTTTGCTGCACACAAGGTCTAGGTCTGACAACGTTTGACTTCCTAACAACGTTGACTTTCTTTCTATCAGCGCTGAAATTGTTCCTATCAGCGCTGGCTTTGGGAGCATTGACACACTTGTATGCCAAATGTGAAAAGCTACCACAAGTATAACAGGCTTTCTTAGACACACTCTTTGGTCTAGAAGCGAAGAAACCTGTTCCATGATTGTTAACTTGGCTCTTGGGTGACCTATTATTTCTATACATCTCTGCATATTTAATGGTAGGTCTTCTAACAGTGTTTGAGCCTCGGTCAACAGCTTTACTAGTAACTGGGTGAGTAACCTTAATGGGTGGTGATTCATTGGGACTTTCACATAGCAAACCTCCCTTAACAAATAAAGTAGGGTTAGCTTTCTTCCACTCATTTAGGTCAGTCAGTTTTTGTTGATACTCTTCCACTGGAGTGACAACTCTTGGTAGAGGAATGAATTTCTCTTCTTGGCATTCTGGTATACCAGTCCAAGATAAATCATTTCTAAGGACACCATAGAAGTCACCAGCTGGTGGTGGAACCAGAGAGTAATCATTCATCCCAATCCCAGTCATGTCCTTAGGATCCCTTTGTTTAGCTACACAGTCTCCTAGGGCTTTGGTGGCTTTATCAAATCTTTGAATCTTGAGGTCAACATTATCTTTATTCTTAATAGCCTCATCTAACTTAGCCTGAAGGTCTCTATTGACCTTTGTCATGATATTTCTAATATCCATACTACCCTCTAGCTCATGTTTTAAGATATTTATCTTATCTTTTAAATCAAATTCCATTTTCTTATATTCAGAAACGGTTTTCTCAGTTTCAGTAAGAGCTAGTTGGTAATTGGACAATTTACACCTTTCAGTGCTCATATCATCTTTTAGTTTTAACACCTCTTTGTTAAGTCTATCAGTGTTTAACCTACAACCTTTGCTACAAAAAGCATCATCATATACCTCATTATCAGATGAAGAGGAGGAGTGTGCCATGAGAGCATATTCAACATGCTCTTCTTCTTCAATATCAGCAATCAAAGCTTTGTCCTCTTCAGCATCCTTAGCCAGATAGCTCCAATCCCATCCAGTACCATCAATTCCTTGAACTGCAACCATGGCTTTGGATTCTTGAGCTTTAACAACCTGACTTGAGGGTTTACCAGCATCAGATCTTCTAGGAGATCTGCATTCCCTCATGAAGTGCCCCATGCGATGACAGTTGTAGCACTCAACTTTGGATTTATCAAATCCAGCAGTGTCTTTAGCATTGAAGGTCATCTTCTTCTTGAACCTTCTATTCCACCTATTTGCTCTTATACTAGCAAGAGCCATGTTCCACTTGATGTCCATCTCTTCCAAGTGTTCATCACTTATCTGCTCAAGGTCCTCATATGTAATCACTGAACCATTGGGCAAAGAAGCAATGTAAGCACACACAGTATCCAAATCCAAACCAGCAGGTTTAACTCTTGGGCTGTCATTCATGAATGTGTCAGCGTCTGAAAAGGAGACGTTGACAGGACTTGTTCCAGCGCTGACAAATGATGATCCTGTAACTGGATGCATAAAAGAGTCCTTCTGATTGAATTGACCTTCACTATGAGAGAAGAAGGCCATGTTGCTGGTGCTAGCTTTGCTTCCATGTGCTGAAAGAGTTTCATCTTCCAACAGTCTTAGTTTGTTGTAGATTTCATCAAACGAGGAGCTCTTGTAAGTATTATTGGCAAGAATAGATCTTGCCTCAATCTTCCATGCCTCACCAAGACTTTTCAGAAAGGTAGCATTGGTGTCAACATCACCAACTTGTGTCCCCATGAAGGACAACTTGCTTGTGATGTCAAGCAATCTGCTTCTCACACTACTCAGTTTCTCATTGGGCTGAGCTTTGAAGACAGCATAATCATGCAGAAGTTGCTTTTTCTTTTCTTCCTTAGTGTCTGCATTACCACCATATGCAACTTCAATTGCTTCCCAAAGATCCTTAGCAGATTCATAGCCTCTATATTTGTGCTGATTTTCTTGTCCCAAAGAGACTTTTAGAATATTTAGGGCTTTCATGTCAACCCTTTTCTTTGCAATATCTTCAGCACCTACAGCTCTACCATCTCCAGGTTTTTCTTTCTTATCTTCATCAGAACATCCTTCAACAGCTGATCTTGCTGTAATGGCATCCTGAATCTTTTGAGCCTTATTGAATGAGTTTCCATATTCAATAATCTCCCAGAGTGTGTAATCAAAGATCCCCAGATATTGTTCAAAGTTGAACTTCCATAAGTCAAAGTTGGTTGCATCAAGCATGGGAATCTTGATGTTTGGTAATGGTGAAGAGGAGGAGGTTATTGCTTCAGACATGATGTTTTTAGGGTTTTGAGAAAATTAGGGTTTTGGTGTTCGTGTATCGTTCTGGTGTTCTTCAAAGATCAAAAGTTCCTCAACAAGCTCTGATACCACTTGTTGATCCCAAACATAGATCGATTAGCTTTGTGTATACGAGATTAGGTCAAGTATAACACGTAGAGAAACCTTTGTTATATGCTTTGTGAATCTAAGTGTTATGCGGAATTTAACACTTAAACAAGAACACAAGATGTAAACAAAACTTTCACTTTGATTATGAATGTCGAACTTGCTTACAATGAAAGATGTTTACAAATGAAAACTTATGAAAACTTGATACTAAACATTAACCTAAAGGCCTTCTTTTATAGACTAAGAAGCCTTGTACAATAAGCTACGTATCAACTATTCTAGGTAAAGATAAACATAGAAAATACATTGTCGTTTCTATCCTTACTAGAAGTATTCTAGAATATAATAAACGTGTAGCTTATATCTTCCATCAGTGCTTGTCTTCAATCGATCAACGCTTGACTTTAACTTGTCAACGCTTGTGCTGTCAGCGCTCACTTTGCTCTTGTCAACGCTTGAGTTGTTCTTGTCAGCGCTCAAGTGATCTGGCCTTAATTTATTCCCAACATTCAACATGATTTTGGGCATGGATTGGCTATCCAAGCATCATGCTACCATAGACTGCCATTCATATCGAGTTATCTTCGGTGATGTTAATGCACCAGAGTACATTCATAACGGGTTCGTACCCGGACGGTCTGTACAAATCATATCTACCCTGCAAGTGCGTGCACTACTGTCACATGGCTGTGAGGGTTATCTAGCTACGGTTCACGACATGGATGCTGAATCTCCATCATTTCAGGATCAACCAATAGTGTCGGAATTCCAAGATGTATTTCCAGCAGAACTTCCGGGCATACCACCTGCTTGAGAAGTGGAATTCAATATCAAGCTCATTCCAGGAGCTGAACCAATCTCCAAGGCTCCTTATCGCATGGCTCTCATAGAGATGAAGGAGCTGAAGGATCAACTGCAATAACTTCTATAACGAGGTTTCATTCGACCGAGCACATCTCCATGGGGCGCATCGGTCTTATTTGTTAAGAAGAAGGACGGCAGTATGCGTCTTTGCATAGAGTATCGCGAGCTCAACAAGATTACTATCCGGAATAGGTATCCACTGCCGCGTATAGACGATCTGTTTGACCAACTCCAAGGGGCCAAACACTTCTCCAAGATTGATCTTAGGTCAGGCTACCATCAGTTACGGGTTAAGGAGCAGGACATCGCCAAGACTGCTTTTCGTAGTTATGCCATTCGGCCTTACAAATGCTCCAGCAGTGTTCATGGACTTGATGAACAAAATCTTCCATGAATTTCTGGACAAGTTCGTCATTGTCTTCATCGATGACATCCTGATTTTCTCAAAGTCCAAGGAGGAACACGAAGACCATCTTCGTACAATACTACAGATTCTTCGCCAGAAGCAGTTGTATGCTAAATTCTCCAAGTGTGAGTTCTGGTTAGACAAGGTGGCATTCCTAGGTCACATTGTATCAGCAGAAGGAATCACTATGGATCCAGCGAAGGTTGAGGCTATTACTAAGTGGCCGAGGCCGACATCAGTGACGGAAGTCCGCAGTTTCTTAGGCTTAGCTGGCTATTACCGTAGGTTCATGGAGAAATTTTCCCGCTTAGCACTACCATTGACCAAACTGATGCGGAAAGGGGAGAAATTCGTCTGGACTGAAGAACGAGAGAAGAGCTTTGAAGACCTGAAGCAGAAGCTAGTATCTGCACCTATTCTTACTCTCCCGTCTGGTACGGGTGGATTTCAAATCTATAGTGATGCATCGGGGAAGGGACCTGGCTGTGTTCTCATGCAACATGGGAAAGTGATAGCGTACGCTTCACGACAGCTTAAGCCTTATGAAGAGAATTACCCTACGCATGACTTGGAACTTGCTGCAGTTGTGTTTGCATTGAAGATATGGAGGCACTACTTATATGTAGAATCATGTGACATTTTCACGGACCACAAGAGTTTGAAGTATATCTTCACTCAACGTGAATTGAACATGAGACAGAGGAGATGGTTAGAGCTGTTGAAGGATTATGACATTAATCTACAGTATCATCCCGGAAAGGCAAATTTAGTAGCAGATGCTCTTAGCAGGAAGTCCGGAATGATCAACGGCATTAAAATTGAGGAGGAAATCATAAGAGACTTGGAGCGACTAGACATCGAGATCATGGTACGTGGACAGCACGGTTACTGGGCTAATCTTAGAGTAGAACCAGAGTTACTCTCTAAGATCAAGGAAGCTCAGAAAGATGATGGAGAAATCTGGGCGATAGTACAGAATTTGGAGAAACAGACAGAATTCAGAGTAGATGCAGATGGTATCGTATGGCAGGGCACGAGACTTTGTGTTCTTGATGACCAAGAACTCCAGGAAGCCTTGTTAGCTGAAGCTCATAGCTCCCCATTCTCTATACATCCTGGTTCGACTAAGATGTACCATGACATCAAGCAGTACTTTTGGTGGAGTGGTATGAAACATGATGTGGCCACTTACGTCTCCAAATGTCTTACCTGCCAACAGGTTAAGATCGAGCATCAGCGATCTGGCGGTCTCCTTCAACCGTTAGATATTCCAGAGTGTAAGTGGGACAAAATCACCATGGATTTTGTTACTGGTCTTCCGCCTACCAAGAGGAAGCACGATGCAATTTAGGTTATCGTAGATCGACTTACCAAATCAGCTCATTTCTTACCAATCCGCAAGGAAGATCCGGTAAGTAAACTCGTCGATACATATAGAAGAGAGTTTATGAGACTCCACGGTGCTCCATCCAACATCGTCTCAGACAGAGATCCTCGTTTCACTTCGCGATTTTGGAAGAGTCTGTAGAAAGCTTGGGGTACACAACTTAAGCTTAGCACGGCTTTTCATCCTCAAACAGACGGACAGTCGGAGCGAACGATTCAAACATTGGAAGACATGTTGAGGTCATGTGCGTTGGAATGGACGGGTGACTGGGACGATTACATCTGTTTGGTGGAGTTTGCATACAACAACAGTTGGTACGCAAGTATTAAGTGTGCTCCTTTCGAGATGTTGTATGGCAGAAAGTGTCGCGCCCCAATCTGCTGGGATCAGGTTGGCGAGCGAATACTTGAAGGACTAGAAATCATAGAGATGACCAATGAAAGGATCGCAGTAGCTAAGAAGAAACTTCAGGAAGCACGATCACGTCAGAAGAGTTACGCCAATAAGCATCGTAGGGACATATATTTTAACGTAGGAGATCACGTCTTCCTTAAGGTTTCGCCGGCACGTGGTGTTAGACGCTTCGGGATTAAAGGGAAGCTCAGTCCTCGTTTCATCAGACCATTTGATATCATTGAACGAGTCGGTGAAGTATCTTACCGGTTAGCGTTACCTTCGCAGCTTTCGCATGTACACAATGTGTTTCATGTGTCCTTACTCAGAGGGTACAAGTATCATCCCCTTTACATGGTTCAGTATCCACTGGAACAGATACGTGAAGATCTCACCTTCATAGAAGAACCCGAACGAGTTCTTGACAGACAAGAATGAGTCATGAGAAGGAAGACGATTCCATTCGTCAAAATCCTTTGGAGGGATCATACCGAGCAGGAAGCCACTTGGGAAACAGAGGAGTCTATCCGGGCTTCTTACCCTCATTTCATATTTTGAATTCGGGTATGTTCTTCTTTTCCAGTTTACTTTATCTATAATTCGGGGACGAATTATTCTTTTTAGGGGGGAAGAGTTGTAAAACCCGCATGCTTTTACCATGAATAGTGACCTTAAGATCGTACGTACTAGATTAAAACTTTCCTTTTATAGTATGATTACGTTCACGTGTTAGAATTTTACGTATTACGTACGTTGTATAACACGATAAGTATTTATTACATACGAACGCACAATAATTATTTAAACAATAATTAATCAAGAACATGCGATCATGAAATCATGAACGTAATTAAATCACGAACTTATATTAATTACGTATATATATATATATTTATTACGAACACGAATAAATATATTAAGTCACGGTTAATATTTAACGAGAACAAATAAAACACGAACACGACTAAACACGAACGGACACTTAAATAATTAGACATGGAAAACGGTACGGGTACCCCATGGGGCCCCTACCCGCGGCTACGCTAAGGAGATGGGCCAAGCCCATCTAATTTTTACTAACATGGGGTAAAGGGTAAAATCTTTGGTCATTTTCCACTTTACAGTAAAAACATCAAAAACTTAAAAAGATTTTCTGCTTCTCCTTGCTCTCCCTTTTGGCCGCCGCATACAACAAAACACAAGGGGGTGTTTAATTGATTTTTGATCTTGATTTTGGCGCAAGTGTTCGTGTATGTTCATCCTCGTTTGATCCACGGATTCGGTATACCTTTTTAATCCTTTTTTCTTTTGTTTTGATTTAATAAATTAAATAAGAACATGATGTTTTAAAAAGCTAATTAAAAACATAAACTAAACATGTAAATGGTTATGAGGTAAATCAAAAAGGAGGATTTAGGGGTGTTTTTGTTTGGCCGGCGCCTAAACCGAACCCCAAGGGGGTCTCGGTTTGGCTTATGGACCACCACCGAGACCTCAAGGTCTCGGTTTGGTGGTATGGGTCCCACGGCAGCAGCAAACAAGGGGGAACCCCGATGTGGTCGGGGTATGGTGTTGATTTCAGGTCTGGTTCATGGTTTCTAGTCACGATCCTGTTCATGGTTTATGTTAAGATTATGTTTTTAAATAATCATATGTTAAAATTAAATTAATAAAATATGACATGATTAATTTAATAAAACATGACTTAGGTTATAATTTAGATCATGGATTTTTAACCTAAGTATTTATATTTTTCTAAACCTTATAATTAATTAATTATTAAAAACCATGGCTATAATTAATTAATTAACATGACTTAGGTTATATTATTAATAATTAATAATACATGTCTTAACCTAAGTATTTAACTTTATTTAATTAAAAACATGATATATTTAATTAAATACTTTTAACCTATAGTTTATTTAAATTACATGTAATAATTAATAAACTATACCTTATATCATTATGACTTAGAAAAATAATCAGAAAACACTTAAGCTTATATACTTAGCTTATTTAACCAGCTTATATCTAATTATGGAAACTTTCTATTTTTAGAAACTTATTTAATTAAGGCAGCTAATCTATTTACGGAAACTTTCTATTTTTAGAAACTTATCTATTTTAAGCAGTAATTATATTTTTGGAAACTTTCTATTTTTTGAAACTTTCTATTTTTGGAAACTTTATATTTTTGGAAACTTTCTATTTTTGGTAACTTTCTATTTTTGGAAACTTTCTATTTTAGGAAACCTGCTATTTTTAGAAAGTTTCTTATTATTACACAGTAAGTATAATAATACATGAAATACAAGTAATACTTAATCAGAATAGACAGAATATAAGATAAACACATTTTAAAGCCTAAAAACAGTAAAACATGACATGAACGTATAAAATAAGCTAAGACATGATATAAAACCAGTTACGTATTTAGTAATCAGATACTTATTCACGTATGTATTTATGTAGCATTAGTGATACCGAAGTAGGATTCTCCTCAGTTCGTCTTCTTCGTTCACTGGACATAAGGTACGGATTCCTGTCCTTTCAGTATGGACATTCTTTCCTTATTAGGATTCCCCGTATGCAGCCAACTGTTTTCCCGTAGTATAAGTTTATATGTTTGATTTTCTTATGTTTAATTTAGAATACCTATATCCATATACATGCATGACCAGTTTCACCTAGTTATGGAGGTACCATAACCATAACATTAGAGGCACTGGTGTTATGACTTCACCACGGCGGAGTGATTGCTCGTGACGTCCCTTCAGCTTTTGGCCATATTATTATTATTTATCATGTGGGGCGTATGGGTGCATCCTAGTTACCTCCTACCCAAACCAGTATATTAAATTAGAGGCATCTCCTCTAATTTGCATGATGAGGTCACCCCTCCAAGTATTCATGCACGGTGGATTTTCATGACCTATATTGGCTAATGGTAGAATATGTTAAACAGTTTTTATAAGATAAACATAAGGCTTTTCAAACTATAAAACCAGTTTTACCAAGACTTAACCAGGTTATTCGGGACTTAGTTTCTTCCGCTGTTATATGCTTATATGCTTATCCTATTCATGCTTTATTGTACATCCGTGCACTGAGCGTATTGCTCAGCCGTTTTCCTTTTCTATGTTCCTAAAATGGCAGGTACTCAAGGACACTTGTAGACTTTAAGCGTACGTGCATATGGACTGGAAGTTTTCTAGACTTTCTTTACTTTATGCATTATCTTTACTTTGATACTCTTGCTATGGACATTGTTTAGTCCTTTCCTTTACAGTACTTATGTTTGTGTGTGATGAGTTTTACGTTTGGACTACCGATGTTTGATTCCGGTATTTTCCTTTTATGGTCATGTAATGTTTAGACATTTATCCTTGTATGCTTTGATGACACGCCATAATTACGTGTGACATTCTATTATCAAAATGGGGTGTTACAAAAGATGGGGCCATGAACTCACCTTAGTGGTAATGATGTGATGATGATGATGTCACTGAACAAACTGGCACAATATGATCACGAATCGGAGTAATTACCTAAGTAATTTTAAGTGCCTTAGTAAATGCATAATTAACAATGCATGATGGATGTATGATTGAAAGAATGCATGAACACAAATTAATGAACCGTTATGACCGTTTAAGTGTTTACATTTATATTAAATTGTAAACATATATATTTTTAGTTTCTACAAATATATAACTAAATTGTTTAGGAATGTGGGTAATAATTTAAACAACCATGTTTTACGTTATTTAATTATTGTAAGAAATTACGTACAATTTACTTTTCTTAAGTCCTCAAAATATAGTTAACGGGATTAAATTAAATAAATGGATTTTAATTAAATAAATCATAAGGTAATACTATATTATTTTCTTAAGTCGTAAAAATATAATTAACGGGATTCGTCAGTTTATATATCTTCATGAATAAAGTAGTGATTTATTTAATTATTCAAATGACTAGTTTTAATAAAATATTTCATTAACACTTATTTCAAGTTACAAATGTACCCTTGTGACTAAATAATTTGCTAATGTAATCCATATAGTTTCATCCGTTAAGTATATCAAACCGTTAATCCTCGTTCGTTTAGTTTATTTACAAAAAAGCCCCAAGGGCTTGTAAAACTTTAGGGAAATGACAAAACACCCCCCAAGTCTCGGAATTAATTATATAAAGAGTTAGGGCTTGTTTTAAGTTTCCAATAGGCCACTTTTAGTCCCTTGAGTCACGGAAATGTTTTATAAAGTTTCCAGGGCTTATGTTAAGTTTCAAAAATGTCACAACTAGTCCTTGTAGTTTGGTTTAGCTCACGGTTTAAAATAAACGCACCCCTATACTTTGGAAAATGACACGTTTGGCCCTTGTACTTATACAAAGTCACGAAAACGTTTACATAGGTTTTATTAAGTTATGATTTTTGACCTAACTTTTCCCAATTGGCAATATTGGCCCGAAAAGGCTCCAAGTTTAATAGTTGGGCTTGGTTGGCCCAATAACGCTACAATTGAGTTTTTATGGGCCTAATGGGCTACTTAAATTACTTAGTAATTTTACTAAGTAACTAGTAAATTCTAGTTTTACTAAATGGGCTTATGTTTTTACTATTTAACTAATGGGCTTATATTAATTTTACTTAACTCCTTAAAATAAGTTAGGGCTTATATTAATTCAGCTTATTTAAGGATTATGTTAAGCTTATATGTTTTGGCTTAAATTTAATAATTCTAAGGGCTTATATTATATTTAGGGATTAATGACTTATGGGCTTATATAGCTACGACTTATATTTTAATGGGCTTAAATAAGCTAGATTAAGTCTCGGCTTATATAACTTTTAGGGTTTTTCAAGGCTAGCTTATATAGCATTTTAGGTTTCGGCTTATATAAGTTATTAGGCTTAAATGAAGTGGCTTAAATAAGTTTGTATGGCTCGGCTTATATTACTTCTTTATGACTTTTTAAGGCATAGTGATTTACTCTAGGGCTTAAATAAGTTCTACAAGCTTAAATATACACGTTTTAGGGTTTTAAGGGCAAAAGTACCCATAAACATCATATAAGTCGTGGGCTTATATGTTGTTTAGGGTTTGTTTAAAAGCTTCCAATATATGCATGCATTACCAACTCCATTTTTATAGTGAAAACATGCATGAGAAACAAAATAAGTAAGGAAAAACTTAGAAAGGGTTTGTACTTACTTGCTTCAAGAAAAACGAGATGATGACTAGGGTTTTGGTGTTCTAGACGTCGGGTTACTCTTGTGGTGACTTAGGATGATCTTGAATGCGATGGAACTTGGTGTTGACTAGCTTTGAATGCCTTGAAACCAAGATTTGGTTTGAAGTAAATGAAGGTGTAAGTGTTCGTTTCCTCAAGGTATTATGTGAGAGTGATATGGTCCGAATTTTGAATGTGGTATGAGAGAAGTGAGTTTTATCTTACTAAATATCTAGGAGTGTAAGTTGTGGGATGTGGCTTGGGGTATGCCACGGCAAGAAAGAGAGATAGTTAGATTTTGAGGATATTGGATGTGTACCATGAGAGTACATGTCTTAATGACAAGTAAATGTACATATGACCTATATTTCCCTTTTGCCGTCGCATGTAAGGCTTCCAAGGGAACAAGGTAAGAGTTGCATATTGTTTTAATAAATGTAGTGCTTGTACAAGTGAAATGGTTGTGTGGAGGCATGTTACTACACGTCTAATGACACACGAGAGGGATGCTAGGTGGCTTATTTTCCATGGAACAAGTATAGTAACTTAGTACATCATTTAAATGCTAATATTGTACATGGTGCCATGGTTTTATGACAAAACCGGTGGTATATGGCTAGTTAAAGGAAAGGAAAATGTTTCATGTAGTCTAAGACTTAAATAAGATAGGTTGTACAAGTTTAAAAGTCAAAAGTGTAAATGGTAAGGGTTTTTGGCATTTAAATGTTATGTATGTATATGAATTCGGCTATAAGGGAGTCTAGGGTATTTTTATGTTTAATTTTTGTGTCTAAATATAGTTACTAGAAGTATAGGTATAGTATTGTGTGAGTATGTTTAAGTCTAGGTTGATTTTGGTTGGGATCATTGGTGACAGTATGGTCATTTTTAGATGATAGAATACTTTACTATTTTAAAAGTATGACAACTTAGTTTAAATAAGTTAAAATGGTTAAAGGTAATGTTTAAATATAAAAACAGTTGGTGTCGTAACGTAAAGTCATTTATAGTGTAAGAAAAATATATATACATCAATATATTTAAAGCTTAAGAATTTATACTTAAGCAAATATTTATTAATTGTGATCATGAGTTTGGATTTATGAACCAGTGTGATGAATGCTTATGATTATGTGTTCAAGTGACTAAAATGTTCAAAAAGGGAGTGACTGGTTATTTTCCTGCATGTTCATAAAATGTAGTCATCCAAATGTGTCTATCCTTGTGATTAAGTGATGAAAATCACAATGTATGCTATGCGATTTAAATGTACTCATGTTTTGATGATTAAAATAATGTATGTTGTGTATGATGCATATGATTGCTCAAAGGATTTCATGCAAAGGTGGTAATATATATTCAGATATCATAAGGTGACGAATACAATGATGACATAGTCAAAACCTGAATTTACAGGCTTTACAGTAGAAGCCAATAAGCTGGCTGAAACAGCTAAATAAGTTGGTTTTCAAGCAAAACCTTGACCAAATAAGCTGAAACCTTCCAGATTTGATATTAAGCTGAGAAAAATGACACCTATTACAAAAGCTAAGTTGTTGCATGTACCAATAAGCAGAACTGAAAAATAAGCCAATATGAGCTTATTTGACCAAAAGTCAAAGTGCACCAAATGTTACCAAGCTTCCAGGACTTGTTTATGAGCTTGTTTTAAGCGTTTTTTGTGAAGGATTCAAGGATGAATCCTTTGAATCAAGCTAGTCAGTTGGCTAACTTGATTTTAGTTTTGGTAAATATAAGCTTATAAGCCAGTTGGCTTATAAGCTTTCAAATAAGCAAACCAAATAGCAAGACAAGTTCACAAGCAGCAAAATAACAAGTATCAAGCAATAGAGTAGCAGGGCAAACACTAGATAATTAAATGCAAGTCCAAATCAAGTGGTCACTTTTGCTGATGCAAATGACCACTTCAGCCAACTTCTATAAGCTATAACTTTCACAATAAGCCACCAAATTGCACAAACAAATATTGCAGACATGCACACCAACAAGAACTACTCCCAAACTAAAAATCAGGCCCTGATTCCAACAAACAAAGATTTTATGGCTGCTGATATGTTTGACCAATTTATGAACACTTAGACAGATTTTTCCAAAAACTTGCAAAACCTTTTCCAAACTTTGTGAAACTTAACCAATGACTGAAACACACTTAGAAACACTTGTTGAGTAAAAACCAACCCTAAGAACCAAGGGCACAAGGCCACAAGGCCTTTTGATCCCAAAATCCCCAAACCGACTTATTTTAGGCCTTTTCAAAGAAACTTTTTATTTTTCAACACAACCTATTGATTTTATGGTTCAAATACTTCCACTAGGTGACACTAAGCTTAATGAAATAAAGAAACAAACAACACAAACACTAGATCACAGAATCACATAGCAACTCGCATAAACAGATTTTTAAACAAAAAGAAAAGAGAGAAAAGTGAGAGAGAGTGAACCTCTTTCCACAACTTCCTAGGGGAAGTCAGCAAAGCTCCCTAGAGTGTGGATCAACAGCTAGATCACACCTAGGGTGTCTTGAAAAAGAGATGAGTATGAGCCTTGACAGATGGTTCAACAGCTGAACCACAAGGCTTGATTCTTCAACACAAGCAACAAACAATCCAACCAAAGGTTGATAAACACAAGCAACAAACAATTCAACCAAAGGTTGGTGTCAACAAGCTTGCAAGAGCTTATAGCTTTTGGTTGGGGTTAGAACATGTAAAATAAGCAAAACATAAACCTAGATTTAAACTTTTAACCTTGAAAACCTTTTCAAATCTAAATGTGGGTTAACCAAACCATAAAAACACTTTCAAAACACTAAATGTAACTCAGAATTTGCTTCTCCTTACAAACCTTAAACAATAAAAAGGAATTACACTTTCAAACTTAGAAAATACCAACTTTTATTAATTTCAAAGAGAATTACAAGAGGGAAAGCAAAAACTGGAACAAGGGACTCTCACATGTTGAGGTCTTCTTATATAGAGGTACATAGAAGGAACTAGAAGCTTAAAAAACAGAAACCCTAGCTCTAAAATCTCAGAATTGCTCTTGAGTGCGTTTGCTATGAATGAGCTGTCCAAAATGATCCAAGTCATTTATTTTGCCTTAGTTACCAAGTAGTAAATGTGGGTTGTTGATCTTGCCACGTGGGATGGCTTAGAGAGGAAGTTGTGATGTGATAGGTGGACGAGGTTGATTGGTGGGGTCTATTGGGTGATGGGATTGGTGAGTTGAGTGTGTGAGGTGAAGCGTAGGAGGGTTAATCACTTGTGGGTGTGGGTAATTGGGATTAACCCTTTGTTTTGTAAAAAGTAATTCTAGGTGGGATAAAGGGTGAATAGTGCCACGTTTGATCCTATTTTTCTGGATTGGAATGTTTGGCGCGTGTTTGTAATATTCAAACTTTGGAAATGGCATAATAGGTCATTGGTATTTGGTGAAACATGTATAGAAAGTCTTTTCAGCCTAAAAACAGATTTCCCTTTGTAAATAACTTCTGTTTTTCACACTTTTGCCACAAAAACTTTACAAAAGGGTTTTCAAGGGTTTGTTTTGACAATTCTTGATATTTGAAGGGCTAGACTTGTACATTCTTGGATCTTGAAGGTATTCTTTGTATGCTTGAATTTGAGGAGGACTAATATTGACAAGTCTTCATTTTTAGGGACTAATCTTGTCAATTCTTCAAAGTTGAGGGACCCTTTTGTAATTTTGACAAACTTTAGGGACCAAACTTGTAATTATGAATATACAAGGGTATAAAGAGTCATTTCTTCAATGATGAAGGAATTTTCTTGGACATCTTTAATTCTTTAAGGTTTTATTCTTTGAAATCACGACTAGGGCCCGGTTCATTGTACGGCTTCGTTTCTCGTGTTCGTTTTTCCTTGTTTCTTGTGATCTTTTGTCTTTTTAATCATATACATACCTAAAATACACAAGTAACAAACACAATCATAGTATATGGTATTTTTTGACATTTTATACATTTAAAGCCCAAAAAGAACGACGAGATCATGTATAAATGCCATCTCATCAATCACCCAAACAGCAACAATTTCATTGATAATACCAGATGATATAATTTAATGTTTGCATTCACATCTATTGGTGTAAAACAAGACATGTCTGTTACCGATGGCCATGGTCCATACTGTTACACGATACAAGGTGAAAATTACCATAGAATGGGAACTTTACTACCTGAAGAAGGAAAACCTCCGATGTTTTAACAGCTTTATATTTACGACACCCAAAACGAGATACAAAACAGAATTGACTCCATAAGGTATGATACACTTATTATAACTGAGTTTCTACATAACAAGTAACTTTTATACCTATAATACTTTATACAATTAACAAGATTATAATAATATTATCATTTATATAAGTATCTACAACTATCAAGAATCAACATCCACAAAAAACCATGTTATTGACCACCAACTAACTGTTGATCTACGCGACATGCTTGATGAAATAAACCCATTGGTTGGTCAATTCAAAATGGCTGGCGAACGATTAGCCACTGCAAGTAAGTATGAGAAGTGATAGTTGTAAAATTACCCCTTTAGGAAAAGAATGGCAAAATAGGGTAAGCACGATGATTTAGGAAAACCGTGTGTAAATGACCCTAAGATGAGTTCGTTCTCAAGGAGGCTAGTGTGTTATTTGTGTAATGACTTGGATTAGATTTGTGATTATATTGTTGAGAAAGAAAAATAGAAATGATATTAGGAGAGAATGACGGTTACGAAGACGGATTAAACTAAGTCGAAAAAGGTGTACTCGTAAAACCGTAAAAAAACACTAAAATTAAAATTTTACCCTAAAAATTCCTAAAAATTACCAAAAAACCAAAATAATATTCTAAGAGTTTACAAAAAACCCAAACTTGCCAAAACCTTTTAATTAACTAGATAATGACTTTTTAATGCTAATTAAAGCCCTAAAAATCAAAATTAATTATTAAAAAGTCCCAAACAAGATCTTAAAGTTTGTAAACCTCAAAAATACTCTAATTAAGCTAAAAAGTATTTTTCAAAATTTTAAAACCACTAAAAACTATTTTTAAACAATTAAAAACTACTAAAATCAATTAAAACTTCAATTAATTCTAGAAAATAATTAAAAGACTCTAAAAATATTTGGAAAGTTGCAAAATTCCTAATTAAGTGTCTACAATCTAAGAAAAATATAAAATTTAGAAAATCAGACTTTTAATTTTTAACAATAAAATAATATTAAAATATTATTAAAAATCCAAAAATCATAAAAAATTCTAAAAACTTGCAAACTAGCTTAATTTAACCTAAATAACTCAGAAATGAAAGTGGAATTACATAAATACCCTTAATGGGCCTAGAAAATGGGCTAAACCCAAAACAGTCCACTATTGGGCCAAATTTGGGCCCAATAATAAAAAGTGTTCAAAATAAGCCCAAAAAGCACTAGTTGACTCAAAATTTGATTTTAAACAACTTTTTCCAAAGGCCCAAAAGCTGAAAGTATGAAATAATCTAGCTTATACCAAACAGCTTATTCTTAATGGGCTTTTTGGCCCATTAAGCTGTAAGCCAATGCCATAAGCTGAAATTAAACACACAAGCCTCTTTTGTCCTAAATAAGACTTCTACAAAAAGAAATTTGAAATAAGCCCAAGGAATAAGCCTAAAAATGCAATAAGCAATCTACAGAAAACGACAAAATAGTCGTTTTTGAGTTCTAGGCCACCCCAAGTGCTGATTCAAGTTCCTATAGCTTTTAAATGACTTAATTAAGCAAAATCAACAAAGAGTTTTCAAATAAGCTGACTCAATAAGCTGGAAAAAGCAAATAAGCACTTATGTAAAAGACAAATAAGTTGGTTTTCTAGTAAAAAGTCAAAGTCAAAGTCTGATAAGCTCCAGTCTACTCAAATGGGTCAAATAATGAAGACCTATCACAAAAAATAAGTTGTTGCAAGTCTGGATAAGCTAAAATAGCTTATTGATAAGTTTAGTACAAGTTTACACTAGCAGGGGCTAGTTTTGGGTGTTGAGCAGTGGGAACTTTTCCCACTGCTTGACTTATAGACTTTTTTGTCTTTAGTGAACTTTTTTTGGATTCAGATTACACAAAGGCACCCAAATGATCTTTGGATCATAAGGAGTCAATATCAATCAAAAATTCACAAACACAATCACCCAATTTGCACAGATTAATCAATGAAGTCCCAGATATTGCATAGACATGAACAAATAAGCAGAATAGGTTCAATAAGCACTTATAGCAATTTTCAGCCAGCCAAATTCAACCAAATGCATACACAAACTATATTAAACTCAAATAAGCAAGTCTAAACAGGTTTCATGCAACGATTCAAAGAATTAAGCAAGATTCAAGCACCTTAAGTTACTGATGAACACAAGAACGTGCAATTTTTCACTTTGCTGATGTATTTGATACACAAGCCAGATTCAACACCTCAAATCTCACAAACAGGTTACAATAATGATGTTTTAACAGTTTTTAGCCCTAAGTATGCATAAACTCTAGGTTTTCCCAAATTCTTAGGTCAAAATCAGTCAAACTCACAAAGATATAGCATATTGTTTGATTTTAAGGATTGGTTCCAAAAACTTGCAGCAAAACACTCTTAATAAAGCATATAACAGATACCAAGTGCAAACAACACCTTCTAACAACACAATACCAAGATTCAATCACAAACAGGTAGACCCAAACAATCCTTTATCTTTTCAAATCCAAATTTTTCATAGGAAAAGTGAGATTCAAGACCACCCAAGCTCAGATAAACACAATAACAACTAAGAACAACAGATTCAAGCAAGAATAAGCTATAAAACACACAAGAAAAAGGCAACACTCAAATATCAAAAATATCCAAAATATTTTCAGATTTTGGGATTAAGGGTGTGTACCTCATGGATGTACATCCACACCCACGGATTTTGAGCTTATGTGCTAGCAAGAACAAGCACCAACTTCCACAACAAAGCCTGCTAAGAATCAACAAAGCTAGAAGCACAAGTATAAAATCAGAAATATGAAAAATCCTTGATTGATGCAACTCTTGTCCTCCACACTTGATTATCCCCAAGTCATAAGCTTCACCACACCTTGATAACACAATATCAGGATGCTATGATCAGCCCTATAGCCTAAGAATTCCAAGATAAACCAAGATCTTAGCAAAATATCAAGAAAATGAAGAAAATGTGCAAACTTTTGCACACTCCTCTTTTGAAAACAGGTTTTTGAATTCAAATTCAGTAAACAAAGAACATAAACAAGCATAAATAAGATGGCCCTTGGTCTTTCTTCAACACACTTAACACAAATTTCATAAATCTGAAAATGGGATTTACAAGTGCTTGAACAAGGAAAAACCAAAAGCAACGTGCAAATGAGACCCTATGGCTTTATATATAGCCTTACAAGTGAACTAAGAACAGATAAAAGTGCTAAACCCTAATGCTTGAACTTCCAAAATTTCCCTTGACTTGTTTGAATAGCTTGAAGAATCATGTGACTTTTCTTGTTGTTTAGTGGCAGCTAGCATGTGTGAGTGCATCCAATGGTTTGTATGAAGCTTAGAAAGTAAGCATAATTCTCCAACGTTGGATTGCTGCCATCTTTTTGGCAGATGCATGAGTGTGGAGCAGGGGAGTCACAAGGAGACAAATGGGGTGATGAGGTGTCCAAGTTTAAGGTTGGGATGTGATTAGCAGACCCTTAATCATAATTCTGGACAAAATGGTGGCTTAATTTTGGCTTAATCACAAATACCCAATTTGTGTTAAGAACACCAAGAACAGGTTTTTGATCTTGTTTTGGGTTTAAATACTTGTTTGGCACGTATTTAAACTAATCTGTTAGGATTAGTTAATAAATATAAGTGAGTGGCATCTGATGTGGACAAAGGGTGAGTGGTGATTGGTGGAAATGGTGAGTGGGGTGAGGTGGCAGCCCATGAGTGGTTAAGGTTACTATGTTGTCTGGCCAGCATTAAACCTCCAACTTTGCACAACTTGTCATTTGCATTCCAAACCTTGTCAACGCCCATTTTAGTTATAACAACTTTTGCATCTTTACACTTTTGCCCCAAAAACTTTTACAAAGTGAATTCAGGGGTAATTCTTGCCATTTTGTGATTTTTGAGGGACTGTTTTGGCATTTTGTTGATGGGTAATGGTCTTGACTTGTATAATTGATGTTTTGGAGGACTGAATTTGCCAAGTCATGTTTGATGAGGGACTATTTTTGCCAAATGTTGAAAGTTAAGGGTCCTTTTTGTACTTTTGGAATTTTCAAAGGACCAAACTTGTAATTTCTTGTACTTTGAAGGTCTTCATGATGTGTTTGACTTTGTGGAGGATAATGGTTGACAATTTAGCTTTGTTGAGGGGCTAAACTTGCCAATTCTTCAAAGTGGAGGGCCCATTTTGTAATTTTGACAAACTTTAGGGACGAAACTTGTAATTATGAAGATACAAGGGTATAAAGTATCAATTCTTCCATATTGGAGTACCCTTCTTCATAATTCTTCAAATCTTCAAGGGTTGAACTTGGGAAAGTCTTCATTAGGGCTTGGTTCATTGTGCGGCTTTGTTTCCCATGTTCGTTTTTGTATGATTCTTGTGATCTTTTGTCATTTTCTCAGTATCCGCACCTAAAATACACAAGCAACAAACACAAGCATATATATGGGTATTTTGATGATATTTAATGCATTTTAAGCCCTATTTGGACGATGAGACTATGTATAAAAACAGTCTCATCACTCCCCCATACTAAACCATTGCCGTGCCCTCACGCAATGCTAGAATAAAGTATCGTAGCACCTCCAAAATTCATTTTTATTCACTTTATTGAACGATAAACTAGCTATACTACTACTATTTCTACTAGTACTTGCGTTTTAGACATAATGTATGATTTTCATCGCAAAATGGGACGTTTTAGGTTCATAGAATAAGAACACGTGAATGCTTCGTTAGAAATAATTTCATCGTCCTCGATTTTCACCCCAATTCCATGTCAAGCGTGCAACGAGATCATTGTCATTATAAGTTAGTAATCCTAACACTACTCATATGCCCTAATCACGTACTTATCCTCCCATTATTCCTTAGTTGTATCTCTTATATTTTATATTTTCTTGAATGTTTCGCGAGGATACATTGTTTGACTTATGCGATAATAGAGATTTAGGTCTAAAAATAGAGTCCTAACGGTGTAACCAAGACCATCAAATCAATAACCCCTCCCAATAGACAACGATGTCAAAAAATTAAGTTGACAAGAAGAATCGATAAGCACGGTTTTATAACGGTTTTGAACATGAGACTTATTACCAAGACTTTTATACGCCCAATAACGAAAGGGCCTTATTATCTTTGGTTTACCTCTATCTTTTATTCAACTTCGCCATGAAGCTTTTATTATGACTTCAGTCTTGCCTTGCCTTTTATTATCCACCTCATCGGTGGTTTTATTAGCCAAAGACGTATATCCTCACGCTAAGGCGAATTTTGGATCTTTAAAACTTCGAAGATTAAGGCTTGATTGACTTTCAATTTTGCATAGATTTTTCGGCCTTGTGGGGCTTCAAATTGTTTGCTTGATTTAGGTGAGCACTTGAAACCTTATTATTGGGTGAAGCTTTTGATTATTCGGGTGCCAATACTTCAAAACCGTGACGCTGGCGATACCTTAATGTCTTCCCAATTTAATTATACGGAAGCTACTAGAAAAGACTAGAAACCCAACAATCCCAACTAAACCGCTAAGTCAATATTTATTAAGCAAAAAATATTTACATGCGAAGGGAGAATAAGCAAACAACGAGAACACATGAGTTTTTGAAAGAATACGAGTACTCTACGTTTAGCATAGTAACTTATAATTAACCCTATCATTTCTCGTCCTCGTTTAAGAGACTTAGCCTAATGTGTAGTTAAGGAAACAAAGCTAAGTGCTCAACACGCACGGTCGAGTCAAAAATTACTCTTATTCTCGCCATCGAAAAACCTACTTCGTGTCTTCAAACACTTATAAAACATGAGAAAAAATTTAAAATTTTTAAAATTTGGCCATTTTTAGCCTTATTTTGCAACAAAACGAGAAACAAAAAGATAAACTTTGGAAAGCGTGAAGGTTTGGGAAAGCAAGTATCTATTCACCCCCCATACTAAAGTTAAACATTGTCCTCAATGTTTCGAGTCTAGGGGTGCAAACACCCCCATACTAGACGTAGTCGAATTCCTAATCTAGCATGGAAAGGGTGTAACCAATAAATTAATATCCGTTTATGAAGTGTGCTAATAACCTAAGGTTAGAACATCAAAAGGATATATCATGGATATTGAGAAACTCTTCAAAGAAAACGATCGAGTTCTCCCATAAACGAACACGAGAGGCTCCAATCGTGAAGATCATGATCATCTAAAGTTCACAATTCACAAACAACCACGAAACAAAGGTTGGAAGGGCACAAATCCCCACACGTTAACTACATTAGAAAGCGATAATATGTACATAGGATAAGCATGGGACTCCCCCACGAGGCACCTCGTTTTTGATTACCGAGTCATGAGCTCGACTCAATCCCCTCAATACTAATTATCATTGGGGAAGGTGACTTGGTCGAGGTAGTTCAAGGATGGAACCTTCCCCGCCAAAGTAGTGCTTCAACCTATGTCCATTCACCTTGAAGTTAGGACCATCATCTTGAGCTAGCTCGATGGTCCCATACGGAAACACTTGAGTCACGGTGAATGGACCGGACCAACGGGATTTCAATTTACCGGAAAAGATTTTCAAGCGAGAATTAAAAGCAAAACTTGATCCCCAATGTTAAAAACCCGGTTTTTTATTTTTAGAATCATGCAACTTTTTAGTTTTTTCCTTATAAATCAATGAATTTTCATAAGCAATGTCCCTCAATTCATCTAATTCATTCAATTGCATTTTCCGGTTTTTTCCCGCGGTCTCCATATCATCATTACAATGCTTTAGGGCCCAATAAGCCTTGTGTTCTAACTCGATAGGCAAATGAAAATTCTTTCCATAGACAAACTTATAGGGAGTGCACCCAATGGGCGTCTTATAAGCGGTCCTAAATGCCCATAAAGCATCGTCCAACTTATCCGACCATAATTGTCGGTTTTCCCCAACGGACCTCTCCAAGATCCTTTTCAACGCTCGGTTTGAAACCTCGACTTGCCCACTCGTTTGTGGGTGATAAGCCGTAGAAAGCCGATGTGTAACCCCATATTTCCTTAGGACCCTTTCGAATTGGTCGTTACAAAAATGGGTTCCACGATCGCTTATGATCGCACGAGGGGTTCCAAACCGAGAAAACAAGCTTTTCAAAAACTTGACTACCACACGAGCATCATTGGTGGGCAAGGCTTTGGCCTCCACCCACTTAGATAGGTAGTCAACCGCAACGAGAATGTACTTATTACCACGAGATGATGGGAACGGCCCCATAAAGTCTATACCCCAAACGTCAAAGATCTCACACACTTGGATGATATTTTGTGGCATTTCATCTTTTTGTGAGGCTTTTCCTTGTCGTTGGCATGAATCATACGACTTCACAAGATCTTGTGCATCTCGGTAAATAGTAGGCCAAAAGAAGCCGACATCAAACACCTTCTTAGCCGTGAGATTAGCACCGTGGTGACCACCCTTGGGTCCCTCATGGCAAGCTCTAAGGATGTTAGAAGCTTCGGTGCCAAAAACACAACGTCGGATGATTTGATCCGCACAAGTTCGAAACAAGTAAGGGTCGTTCCAAAAGTAGAACTTGACGTCACGAAAGAATTTTCGTTTTTCTTGAGTTGTCATACCCTTAATGATGAAGTTACCCGCATGGTAATTTGCAAAATCCGCAAACCATGGGGTGGAAGAATCAAGCTTAGAATTCACTACACCAAGTGTCTCGAGCGGAAATGTTTCGGTGATTTCCTTGGGCTCGTAAACACTTTGGTGAGGATCTTCCAAACGAGAAAGATGATCGGCCGCTAGATTCTCGGCTACTTTTTTGTCAACGATTTTGTGATCAAATTCTTGAAGGAGGAGAATCCAACGAAGTAATCTAGGCTTAGCATTTTGCTTTTCCATGAGATACTTGATAGCCGAATGATCCGTATATACTATGCATTTAGCTAAGACGAGGTAAGGTCGGAACTTCTCAAATGCATACACCACGGCAAGGAACTCCTTTTACGTTGTAGTGTATTTTAGTTGAGCCTCGGTCATCGTCTTGCTAGCATAGTGAATAGGCAAGAAGTGCTTATCATGACGTTGCCCCAAAACGGCCCCACTAGCGTAATCACTAGCATCACACATGAGCTCAAAGGGGAGGTTCCAATTGGGAGCAACAAGAATGGGAGCTTCGGTAAGTTTCCTCTTAAGGATTTCGAAGGCTCGTACACAATCTTCGTCAAAGACAAAACGTGCCTCTTTTTCAAGAAGATGTGTAATGGGTCGAGAAATCTTTGAAAAATCCTTGATGAATCGACGATAAAAGCCCGCGTGGCCTAGGAAACTCCTAATTCCCTTGACGGTTTTGGGATGAGGTAATTTGGCGATGACGTCTACCTTAGCTTGATCAACCTTAATCCTCGCTTTTGAGACCTTGTGCCCTAAGACGATTCCACTCTTAACCATAAAATGACACTTTTCCCAATTGAGCACAAGGTTGGTTTCCTCACAATGTTTCAACATTCTCTCAAGATTCGACAAACACGAAGTGAACGAATTACAAAACACGGAAAAGTAATCCATGAAGACTTCCATCGTCTTCTCGATCATGTCATGAAAAATAGCCATCATACACCTTTGAAAGGTTCCCGGTGCATTGCAAAGTCCGAATGGCATTCTACGATAGGCAAACGTTCCATATAGACACGTAAACGTAGTTTTTTGTTGATCACAAGGATCGATGGGAATTTGGAAGTAACCGGAAAAACCATCTAAAAAGCAATAGAAATCGTTTCCCGCAAGATGCTCCAACATTTGGTCCATGAAGGGCAAGGGAAAATGGTCTTTTCGAATGGCTTCATTCAACTTACGATAGTCAATGCACACTCTCCATCCGGTCACGAGTCTAGTGGGAATCAACTCTTTGGCATCGTTTGGCACAGCGGTCATCCCTCCCTTTTTAGGGACACAATGAATAGGACCCACCCAAGGGCTATCGGAAATAGGGTAAATCATTCTCGCGTCAAGGAGTTTAAGGACCTCCTTTTTGATGACGTCGTGAATTTTGGGGTTCACCCTCCTTTGACTTTGGATTGCGGGCTTGTAATCCTCCTCCATCAAGATTTTGTGGGTACAAAACTTGGGATCGATCCCCTTAATATCGGATAACTTCCACGCAATTGCCCCTTTGTGATCCTTTAGAACATTGACAAGTGCGATTTTTTCATCATTCGAAAGTTCCTTCGCAATAATAACCGGAAACTTGTCGTCCTCCTCCAAATAGACATATTCGAGATGAGGAGGTAAATATTTCAACTCAAGGATAGGTGGTTCCTCAAGTGAAGATTTGGGCTCAATACTCATAACCTCCTCGGGTGGAGGGAATGGGAAATCGGTGAGAAAATCCTTGATAATCGAGAAGTCCTCATCGTTGTCGAGGTCTTCGTTGCAAGTACGTGGAACATCAAATTCTTCCAACGTAAAACCACCACCTTCAAATGGAGTGAAGGTTGGTGTCAAATTATCAAGAATTGGATCTAACATAGTGGGATTGCCACTAGTTTCTTCATCACCAAAACCTAGAACTTCTTGTGAAAATTCCACGCAAACCACGTCAATCATATCAACGAGGTTTATGGTTGCAACGGAATAAACATGAGAAATTAGAGAGTTTTGAGTTGCGTTTATAACAAGTTCCTCGTCGTTGAAACGTAAGGTGATCTTTCTAGCATGAACATCGATCAAAGCCATAGACGTATCTAAAAACGAACGACCTAAAATAAGAGGAACTTGAGGATCCGTGGGGATATCAACAACGATAAAGTCTACGGGATAGTAGAACTTCCCCACTTTCACAAAAACGTCTTCCGCCAAACCACATGCGGGAATCATGGAATGGTCGGCCAACTCGATAGACATTAGTGAAGAAGTAAGATTAGGAAGATTGAGCGACTTGAAGATTGCAAGTGGCATCAAGTTAATGCTAGCACCAAGATCGGCCAAGGCGAAGTATTCCTCCATATCTTAGATTGCACATGGAATCAAGAATTTACCGGGATCACCAACTTTTTGAGGTATGCGATTAAGATAAACCGACGAACAACTAAACAATTGGTGCAATTTCTCCTGTTGTTTAACATACTTTTAAAGTTAGCGGCAAATCGAGGCATCATGACCAAAGCATCGGCGAAAATCACATTAAAGTGCAAATCACGAAACATTTTCATAAAAAGATCAAATTGATAATTGTCGCGCTCTTGACGTTTCTCCTTCCTAAGTCTCGATGGATAGGGCATAGGTGGTGGGGGTTGAGGCATAGTAGGCATAGCCTTTGGAATCTCGGGTTCCAATGATGGTAATGGGTCAACCGTAGGTGTGGCATGAGCGGCACATCGTGGGATTGGAACATGCTCCTTTTGGACCACCACCTCGGGTTCTTCCTCAATTGCTTCCTCCGTAGGAGCAATTGGTTGAGGAGTCGGTTCCTTAAGTGTCTTCCCACTACGTGTGGTAATCACTTTCATCTTACCCTTAGGGTTTGATACGGTGTTGCTAGGAAGACTACTCGAAGACGGTTTACACATTATTGCTTCAAACATAGACGAGATTTTATCTTCAAACATGGATTGCCTCTTCTCGGCCTTAATCATCTCTTGTTTAATCTCATGTTGCCCTTGTTCCATTTTTTGTTGGTTTTGTTGTAACCTTGTGACATTTCCTTCCATCTTGTTGGTGTGGATTTTTAAGTTCATTAGCTAACTCATTTTTCAACTCTTTCTTCAAGTCGTTCTTAAAATCGGATCTTAGGCTAATGATTTCTCTTTAAATATTGTCAAACCTAGCATCATTCCCATTAGCGTATTCAACAAATTCATTTGGAAGATCTTTCAAAGTTTGCAAACCTTTGTTGTTGTTTTGAAAATCATTTTGATTCTTGTTTGAAACTTGATTATTAGCCCCTTGATTACCATAATTTCCCTTGTTGAAATTGTTTTTAAAACCAACTTGATTGTTGCGATAGTTGTTGTTAGCATTTTGATTTGAACCAAAACCCAGTGGAGTCAATTGATTAGAGCAAGAAACTTGACCGTTTTGGTTGTAATTTCCAGTGGCCGCGAAGGCACTCGAAGTGTTACCACCGTTGGTAATGCACTCGGAGAAATCATGACCACCACCACAATACATGCAAGAAACCTCAACCGCTTTAGCCGTAGCGGGAGCACTTGGTTCACCAACTTTAAACTCAATCAAAAGTCCTTTTAGCTTATCAAAAATCTTGTTTTCCAAGTTCGCCTCAATTTGGCAAGCATCGATGGTAGTAGACAAAGAAGGTGAAGCCGAAGACGAAGCCTTACGAACACTAGACGTGCTACGAGGACTCTACACCTTAGATCTATTCTCAATTATCACCAAAGCTTCCTCAACCGTCGTACACAAAAAATTACCACCCGCGGCGGCATTCAAATAATCCCTTTCATGATCATTAAGTCCATTGTAAAACGTGTCAATTTGATGCAAGTCGGAAAAACCGTGATGAGGACATTCATGTAACATTTCCTTAAACCTATTCCAAGCCGTTGAAAAACTTTCATTAAATTCTTGTGAAAACTTTGAAATCTCGTTTTTCAAGTGCGTAGTCTTAGAGGGCGGAAAAAATTGGTTCACAAACTTAGACACGAGATCCTTCCACGTCAATATAGAATTGGGTGGCTCTTTCTCTAACCAAATTTTAGCGGGCCCCGCTAAGGAATACGGAAAAAGCATCATCTTAATCGAGTCATTCGAGACATCCTTAAACTTGCAAGTGGCGGTAAGACGATTGAATTGGCGGATATGGTTGTGTGGATTGTCCTTCTCATCACCACGGAATTTGTTGTTTTGGATCATCGACAACAAACCCGTTTTCACCTCAAAATTCTCCGCAAGGATAGCGGGAATCACAATAGCCTCTCCATAACCCTCGGTGGGTGCTTGAAGTAACTCCATCATAGTTCGATTCGCCATGGTTGGTGCTTCTCTTACAATGGGTTCGTCAATAGGAGACTCCTCACTAGAAAGATTGGGAGTGGAAGTTTTGTTCTTTCGTTTACGTGCACGTCTTGCTTGATTACGAGTTAGCATAAACGTCACGTACAACAAGGGGACGAGCAAAGAAGATTCTTTTTGGTGTTTTGTATTTTTCAATTTTTTTGTGGTTTTTGATTGTATTAACCTTTTTGGATTTTGGTGAATGTATTAAGTAGACACAAATCTACAAATCTCCTCCTTAATTAAATCTCTTGATTAAAGAAGCCTCAAGGAATGAAAACGATCACGTGAAGTGAACGCCTTCGATGACTTTAGAACGTTGGTGGAACACCAAAACGTTCAAGAGGGTTTAATCAATGAAAACCAAGAAAATATATATGATACTTAGTAATACTTTGGGCGGCAAAACCCTCGATTAGCTCTCAAAATCAAATACTCACAAGCAAGCGGGGAAACGAGGCGGCGCGAAGCACTTAAGAGCCTTTTTCCTTAGGATATATTTTATAATATCCGCCTTATACCCACCTTATAGTTTGTATTTTTCAAGATTGAGCTTCATGAAAGTATTTATCTATTTTTGCCTTTTTCTTTGGTTTGAGATTCGAATACAATGATTGGGTAATGACCTCCCAAGTCAAGGTTGTGATTTCTCACGTGTTTGGAGTACTTGTGAATTTATTGTTCTACGTATACAGTATAGTAATAGTATTCACACAAAAACCGAAAACCGATAATACGTATTAGTAGAGTGCTACTAATACAAATACTATTTATGGTTAGTATATAAAAACAACAATTCTAAATCAAAACACAACACGCCTCCCCGGCAGCGGTGCCAAAATGATAGTTGTAAAATTACCCCTTTAGGAAAAGGATGGCAAAATAGGGTACGCACGACGATTTAGGAAAACTGTGTGTAAATGACCCTAAGATGAGTTCGTTCTCAAGGAGGCTAGTGTGTTATGTGTGTAATGACTTGGATTAGATTTGTGATTATATTGTTGAGAAAGAAAAATAGAAATGAGATTAGGAGAGAATGACGGTTACGAAGACGGATTAAACTAAGTCGAAAAAGGTGTACTCGTAAAACCGTAAAAAAACACTAAAATTAAAATTTTACCCTAAAAATTCCTAAAAATTACCAAAAATCCAAAATAATATTCTAAGAGTTTACAAAAATCCAAACTTGCCAAAACCTTTTAATTAATTAGATAATGACTTTTTAATGCTAATTAAAGCCCTAAAAATAAAAATTAATTTTTAAAAAGTCCCAAACAAGATCTTAAAGTTTGTAAACCTCAAAATACTCTAATTAAGCTAAAAAGTATTTTTCAAAATTTTAAAACTACTAAAAACTATTTTTAAACAATTAAAAACTACTAAAATCAATTAAAACTTAAATTAATTCTAGAAAATAATTAAAAGACTAAAAATATTTGGAAAGTTGCAAAATTCCTAATTAAGTGTCTACAATCTAAGAAAAATATAAAAATTTAGAAAATCAGACTTTTAATTTTTAACAATAAAATAATATTAAAATATTATTAAAAATCCAAAAATCATAAAAATTCTAAGAACTTGAAAACTATCTTAATTTAACCTAAATAACTCATAAATGCAAGTGAAATTACCTAAATACCCTTAATGGGCCTAGAAAATGGGCTAAACCCAAAACAGTCCACTATTGGGCCAAATTTGGGCGCAATAATAAAAAATGTTCAAAATAAGCCCAAAAAGCACTGGTTGACTCAAAATTTGATTTTAAACAACTTTTTCCAAAGGCCCAAAAGCTGAAAGTGTGAAATAATCTAGCTTATACCAAACAGCTTATTCTTAATGGGCTTTTTGTCCCATTAAGCTATAAGCCAATGCCATAAGCTGAAATTAAACACACAAGCCTCTTTTGTCCTAAATAAGACTTCTGCAAAAAGAAATTTGAAATAAGCCCAAGGAATAAGCCTGAAAATGCAATAAGCAATCTACAGAAAATGACAAAATAGTCATTTTTGAGTTCTAGGCCACCCCAAGTGCTGATTCAAGTTCCTATAGCTTTTAAATGACTTAATTAAGCAAAATCAACAAAGAGTTTTCAAATAAGCTGACTCAATAAGCTGGAAAAAGCAAATAAGCACTTATGTAAAAGTCAAATAAGTTGGTTTTCTAGTAAAAAGTCAAAGTCAAAGTCTGATAAGCTCCAGTCTACTCAAATGGGTCAAATAATGAAGACCTATCACAAAAAATAAGTTGTTGCAAGTATGGATAAGCTAAAATATCTTATTGATAAGCTGAGTACAAGTTTACACTAGCAGGGGCTAGTTTTGGGTGTTGAGCAGTGGGAACTTTTCCCACTGCTTGACTTATAGACATTTTGTCTTTAGTGAACTTTTTTTGGATTCAGATTACACAAAGGCAACCAAATGATCTTTGGATCATAAGGAGTCAATATCAATCAAAAATTCACAAACACAATCACCCAATTTGCACAGATTAATGAATGAAGTCCCAGATATTGCACAGACATGAACAAATAAGTAGAATAGGTTCAATAAGCACTTATAGCAATTTTCAGCCAGCCAAATTCAACCAAATACATACACAAGCTATATTAAACTCAAATAAGCAAGTCTAAAAAGGTTTCATGCAATGATTCAAAGAATTAAGCAAGATTCAAGCACCTTAAGTTACTGATGAACACAAGAAAATGCAATTTTTCACTTTGCTGATGTATTTGACACACAAGCCAGATTCAACACTTCAAATCTCACAAACAAGTTACAATAATGATGTTTTAACAGTTTTTAGCCCTAAGTATGCATAAACTCTAGGTTTTCCCAAATTCTTAGGTCAAAATCAGTCAAACTCACAAAGATATAGCAGATTGTTTGATTTTAAGGATTGGTTCCAAAAACTTGCAGCAAAACACTCTCAATAAAGCATATAACAGATACCAAGTGCAAACAACACCTTCTAACAACACAATACCAAGATTCAATCACAAACAGGTAGACCCAAACACCCCTTTATCTTTTCAAATCCAAATTTTTCAAAGGAAAAGTGAGATTCAAGACCACCCAAGCTCAGATAAACACAATAACAACTAAGAACAACAGATTCAAGCAAGAATAAGCCACAAAATACACAAGAACAAAGGCAACACTCAAATATCACAAATATCCAAAATATTTTCAGATTTTGGGATTAAGGGTGTGTACCTCATGGATGTACATCCACACCCACGAATTTTAAGCTTATGTGCTAGCAAGAACAAGCACAAGCTTCCACAACAAAGCCTGCTAAGAATCAACAAAGTAGAAGCACAAGTACAAAATCAGAAATATGAAAAATCCTTGATTGATGCAACTCTTGTCCTCCACACTTGATTATCCCCAAGTCATAAGCTTCACCACACCTTGATAACACAATACCAGGATGCTATGATCAGCCCTATAGCCCAAGAATTCCAAGATAGACCAAGATCTTAGCAAAATATCAAGAAAATGAAGAAAATGTGCAAACTTTTGCACACTCCTCTTTTGAAAACAGGTTTTTGATTCAAATTCAGTAAACAAAGAACATAAACAAGTATAAATAAGATGGCACTTGGTCTTTCTTCAACACACTTAACAGAAATTTCATAAATCTAAAAATGGGATTTACAAGTGCTTGAACAAGGAAAAACCAAAAGCAACGTGCAAATGAGACCCTATGGCTTTATATATAGCCTTACAAGTGAACTAAGAACAGATAAAAGTGCTAAACCCTAATGCTTGAACTTCTAAAATTGCCCTCGACTTGTTTGAATAGCTTGAAGAATCATGTGACTTTTCTTGTTGTTTAGTGGCAGCTGGCATGTGTGAGTGCATCCAATGGTTTGTATGAAGCTTAGAAAGTAAGCATAATTCTCCAACGTTGGATTGCTGCCATCTTTTTGGCAGTATGCATGAGTGTGGAGCAGGGGAGTCACAAGGAGACAAATGGGGTGATGAGGTTTCCAAGTTTAAGGTTGGGATGTGATTAGCAGACCCTTAATCATAATTCTGGACAAAATGGTGGCTTAATTTTGGCTTAATCACAAATACCCAATTTGTGTTAAGAACACCAAGAACAGGTTTTTGATCTTGTTTTGGGTTTAAATACTTGTTTGGCGCGTGTTTAAACTAATCTGTTAGGATTAGTTAATAAATATAAGTGAGTGGGATCTGATGTGGACAAAGGGTGAGTGGTGATTGGTGGAAATGGTGAGTGGGGTGAGGTGGCAGCCCATGAGTGGTTAAGGTTACTATGTTGTCTGGCCAGCATTAAACCTACAACTTTGCACAACTTGTCATTTGCATTCCAAACCTTGTCAACGCCCATTTTAGTTATAACAACTTTTGCATCTTTACACTTTTGCCCCAAAAACTTTTATAAAGTGAATTCAGGGGTAATTCTTGCCATTTTGTGATTTTTGAGGGACTGTTTTGGCATTTTGTTGATGGATAATGGTCTTGACTTGTATAATTGATGTTTTGGAGGACTAAATTTGCCAATTCATGTTTGATGAGGGACCATTTTTGCCAAATGTTGAAAGTTAAGGGTCCTTTTTGTACTTTTGGAATTTTCAAAGGACCAAACTTGTAATTTCTTGTACTTTGAAGGTCTTCATGATGTGTTTGACTTTGTGGAGGATAATGGTTGACAATTTAGCTTTGTTGAGGGGCTAAACTTGCCAATTCTTCAACGTAGAGGGCCCTTTTTGTAATTTTGACAAACTTTAGGGACCAAAATGGTAATTATGAAGATACAAGGGTATAAAGTTTCAATTCTTCCATATTGGAGTACCCTTATTCATAATTCTTCAAATCTTCAAGGGTTGAACTTGGGAAAGTCTTCATTAGGGCTTGGTTCATTGTGCGACTTCGTTTCCCGTGTTCGTTTTTGCATGATTCTTGTGATCTTTTGTCATTTTCTCAATATCCGCACCTAAAATACACAAGCAACAAACACAAGCATATATATATATGGGGGTATTTTGATGATACTTAATGCATTTTAAGCCCTATTTGGACGATGAGACTATGTATAAAAGCAGTCTCATCAAGAAGTTTAAACTAAAGCTTATTGGAACAAGAACACGAGATGGAAGGGATTATAACCTTCCTACGGCTTCCGAGGTTGCGGCTCTAATTTTAGGGGACTTGAACTCAACATCTAATGAACGGGACATCATTCTACACATGCAAGAGGGCGGTGTAAAACGAATTAGTGAATTACCATCCTTCATATATCGCATTACAATACCCATTGCTATTTCTGTACGGTGAAGATGGATACTGGACTGACATATACCATTACGAAGTCACTGACGAAACACAAACAACTAAAAGGACAAGGATGACGATGCGTGAATACTTTAAATATCGGTTACAAGAAAGACCAAATGTTATTTCAATGTTATTGAAATCAAGGAGACTATGTCAGCAATTTATAGTGTACACTTACACTATGATCGAGCGTGAAAGAATGTCATACATGAAAAACCAACAAAATGATTTAAGAAGTAAAACATACAACAAATTAGCTGAAATGGCAGAGGAAGAAGATTCAGGAGTAAAGCTACGAGGAAACAATTATATATTGTCGTCATCGTTTACTGGAAGCCCATTGTATATGATGCAGAATTATTTAGATGCCATGACAATTTGCAAAGTTTATGGATACACTGACCTGTTCATAACATTCACGTGTAACCCAAATTGGCTGGAAATTGCACGTTTTGTAAACAAACATGGTTTGAAATCGGATGATCGACCAGATGCGATAACAAGAGTATTCAAACAAAAACTAGACAACCTGATGAGAGATTTCAAAGACAGACATTACTTTGGACGACTTAAAGCAGTTCAGAATATGGTTTTTTAATTTATTCTTTATTATTACCAAACTAATTTTAAAAATAAGCAAATAAAAATAATAAAGTATGTTTTTTAACACAGCGGTATACACTGTTGAGTTTCAAAAAGAGGTCGCCCACACGCACACATACTGCTCTTTTAGAAGAAAAAGAAAATATCACAATAGCAGCACAGATAGACAAGTATATTTCATCTGAAATACCTGACAAAAATGAAGAACCCGAATTGAATCAAATCGTCATTGATCATATGATGCATGGTCCTTGTGGTGTTGACAAACCAAGTTGTCCGTGCATAGTAAAAAACAAATGCATGGAAAAATTCCCAAAACAGTTCAACGATACAACATTCATCGACAAAAGTGTTTACGCAATTAACAAAAGAAGAAACGACGGCTCAACAATACAAAAAACTGGAATAGAGTTGCATAATGGATATGTCGTACCATACAACCCAGGTTTGTTGCGACGTTACCAGTCACACATAAACGTGGAATGGTGCAACCAAGTAGCCTCGATAAAATACCTATTTAAATATATAAATAAGGGACCAGACGGAGTAACAACTGCTCTAGAGGATGAAGATGTTAACAAAATTAAAGATTACTATGATTGTCGATATCTATCAGCATGTGAGGCAGATGGGAGGATCTACGGATTCGACATACATTACAGATTCCCACCAGTTGAAAGACTATCCTCTCACTTGCCTGGAGAACAAACAGTTATATTCCATGCAAGCGAAAACATAGATTATGCTTGGACAACGCATCCATAAATGAAAGCAAATTCACAGCATCGATGGAACTAAACGACAGAGACAAGGACGCCAGAAAACTGCTTTACCATGAAATTCCAAAACATAATGTTTGGAGACAAGAAGAAATAATTTGGCTGCCAAGACAGAAAGGTACATGTATCGGACGCGTACATCATGTACCTCCATAATTTGGTGAATTATTCTACCTACGAGTACTGCTCAAAAAGGTTAGAGGCGCACGCAAATGGGAGGAATCTAAGACATATGATGACGTTATTTATTCAACATACAAAGACGCTTGCCAAGCACGTGGATTGTTGGAGGATGGCAAATAATATATAGACGACTTATTTGAAGCAAGCCTATGGGGGTCGGGAAACTATTTGCGATCATTTTTTGTCATGCTAATTATGACAGACACCATGTCTCGCCTGGAAATTGTGTACGAAAAAACATGGGAACTGTTGGCGACCAATGTATTACATGTTGAGCGAGTAAAATGAAACGATCCAGGTATACAATAAACAATCACTACTTATCTTTATAAATACACAAAAAAAATTAGATAGGTTGCTACTAATGCAACAAAAGAACTCTACAAAACATGATGTCAAACAAATAACAAATGAATAACCTTTTTTTAAACAAGTTTGGAGCTTTCAGATAATATAGGAAAAACATTTGCCTCGCATATATCAAACACATGCTCCTTTGTAACAACAAAAGTTTAAATCAGATACCAAACATGCCATACCCAAACGAAATGTACACAATGGAAAATTATGACAGGCTGATGACCCACGAGCTGAAATACAACAAAGTTTTGTTACGTGAAGAACATAAAAGACTCTACAAAACATTGACGGGTGAACAAAAAGGTATATACAAAACAATAATGGAATCTGTTAAAGGTGACACATGAGGCATGTTTTTTGTTTATGGATACGGCAGCACTGGCAAGACATATCTATACAAGACTTTGTTTGATGCCTTAAGGTCAGAAGGGGAAATAGTGTTGAACGTAGTATCAAGCAGAATTGCAACACTTTTTTTAAAAGGTGGGAGAACTGCCCATTTCAGGTTTGCTATTCCAATCAACGTGGTTGACTATTCAGTCTGTCATATACCAGCACAAAGCGAGTTAGCTGAGTTGATTAAAAAGTCCAAACTAATAATATGGGATGAGGCACCAATGACGCACATACATTGTTATGAAGCATTCGATAGAACACTAAAAGGCATATGAAGAGAAGACATATCTGAACCTTCTGATAAGATGTTCGGCGGAAAAGTAGTTGTGTTTGGTGGAGATTTTCACCAAATATTACTTGTTACAAACGGAAACGGACAAGACAAGATGTGGTATACGCATCAATTAACTCGTTAAATTTGTGGCGACATTGCAATGTCACGCGTCTGACCATTAACATAATGACTCAGAAAGAAAAGAAATAAAAGACTTTGCAGATTGGATATTAAGCATCAGAAACAAAACAATTGGTGGAAAAAATAACGGAGAATCAATCGTAGAATTCCCAGAAGATATGTTGATACCTGATTCAGATGATCATATTTGATCAATTATTAGAGAAACTTATCCTGATTTGATCCAAAATCTATACAACCCACCAATCTTCCAAGAGAAAGCCATTCTAGCACCGACACACACGCTTGTAGATATGGTAAACGAACGAATGCTACAACTTCTACCAGGGGACGAAAAAACATACGACAGTTCAGACTCGGTTGGCATTATAGATTTGGATACAAATTTTAATGAGTCACTTTACACAGCCGATTTTTTAATAGCATTAGAGTTACCAGCATTCTAAAACATACTTTGAAATTGAAAATAGGAGCTCCAGTTATGTGCATAACATAGACCAGAGAGCAGGATTATGCAACGGAACAAGGCTACAAATACAGAGGATGGGTGTAAATATAATAGAAGGAAAGATTATATCCGACGGAAGTGTTGGCACTATTTGTGCAATAAAATGTATGATCCTTAGACCTTCTGATACCAAGATGCCATTTAAATTAAACCACATGCAGTTTCCAGTTGCATTGTGTTTTGCAATGACTACAAAAAAAGTCAAGGGAAAACATTGACGCAAGTAGGACTATTTCTTCAACGTCCGATTTTCTCTAATTGACAACTATACGTGGTTGTATCAAGAGTCAAAAGCAGAAAGGGATTGAAAATACTATGTTGCGATGAAGACGGAAAATACACAAAATCAACCACAAATGTTGTCTACAAAGAAGCTTTGTTTTGCATATAAGGTAAAAAAACTAAAACATGTTTACTTCAAAATAATAATCAAACAAACGTGTTATTGCACTATTCAGTAATTAATTAACTTACGCTTATTTATTGATGTCATAGGTTATAACTTACACCTCTACTAACATTACCTTCCGATCTATTCCAACAATTTGAATTTATATTTGAATATGCAATGCATTCTCACTTTCATTCACTATATTTGAATATGCAAATCGTTTTTAGTTTCATTCACTCATATATGATATTCAAATTCCAAACATCAATCATTTTAGTTTCTTCAAGAAAAACAATTAAAACCTACATATTAAAAAATGTTGTTGGAACCTATTATAAACACATTAGGAAAACTATAAATTATCAATCTTCCATTAAATAAATAAAAAATAAACTACTCCTAGAAAAATGAATTCATAGTCTACAAACAAACAAAAAATCTTGCAGCCATGGTATTAGATGTTGAACCTATTACTTATGAATGGTTCCGTACTCACAAACACACATATGTACTCACAAACTGTCACACCCCACCATGGCGGAATATGGGGCACGACGTATGGATATCATCACAAAAATAGCGTGTCTATAGAGATAACTAAATGATATAAGAAATGTCATAAAATGGTGACACAAATATCATGACAATATCTCAACAATGCAGGAGTCTAGGTAAGTAGGTAACAGTCCTACCTCATACCCAAGACAAACAAATAACACAAACAAACAAACATATAGGTGCCAACAGTATCACTTATTAAAATGAACAATCAAATAAAACTAAGAAGGAAACGGGAATTCTCCTTCTATATGCATTCCTAAGCTTCTCCAATCCTAGCCACTTATGTTCTCATGCTTAACCATAGTATCACCTGAAAGAGACACTAAAACACGTCAACATAAAGTTGGTGAGAGTCATAGGTTTAGACTCCAACACAAGACAAGTCATAAGCTGTGAAAACCATAAACCAATAAACATATGGACAATGCGCTACAATCATGTACTAACAACTAGCATTCAAGTTAAATCAATCATTACAATTCCAAGGCATCATGCCTTACCAACAATCACAATTTCCAAGGCATCACGCCTTACCAACAATCACAATTTCCAAGGCATCACGCCTTACCAACAATCACAATTTCCAAGGCATCACGCCTTACCAACAATCACAATTTACAAGGCATCACGCCTTACCATTAACCATAGGTCCCATAGGCGCCCATACACCTATGTACCTTTCCAATCCAGATCACACACAAACAAGAATTACATAGCAGTTAATCACATAAAGGTACACACAAGTCCATCTCAAACCTTAAAACATTCACAAAATTAATTTAGAAAATAATTCAACACAGTGTCTCTTCCATCACATCTGGAAGTCAAAATCAAAAGTAAACATGGGACTATGAAACTCACCTGATAGCTTCTTCACAAGTCCTCGCACTAGCAACAAACTAACAAACCAAAAACATGGAATCAATACACGAACCAATCACTAAGATGGCTCATCAACCTATGATGTACATCTAGTCTATTCCCGTATAATTACCTCATTGTTAAGCTCTAATCACCCCATTATCCTTGCTTAACAAGTCCTTAACTTGGTTAAGTTTAATAACTAACCCGTTCATATTTTACCCAAAACAGTCCCAGTTTTTAGGTCTCAAAACTTTAAGTCAAACGTCCACTTAAACATACCCATGGTTTCTGTAAAAGGAATATTCATACCCTTACGTATGTTGGCTAACACTTCCCACTTGACCTAACCTTAAAGCTACTATTAAGGCCCCGATATACATATATCTACTTTTGTCATTCCAGATTTCCTGATTTTAAACGTACTAAAAGTTTGTTACCATTAAGGGGTCTTACCCTAACCAAAAACCTTAGCCCAAGTTCAGATACTTACTACAATATATAAACCATCTCTCACGTTCGTGAGAATATCCCAATGCAAACCTAAGTATCCCAAACAACCCAAAACTTAAAAAGAAAACAGGCTGACTTCAAAACTGTTTTGACCTCCGACTGTTGTAACCTGCTTTTATCCCACTTCCCTACCTCCAATTTATTTCTCGTTTCTTGCATTGGAAAGCAACTTCAAATACCTTTCCAGGGGTACTTGGATCGTAAAATAAGAGTTTATAGAACTCCCGATATGATCAAAACAATTGACTCAAAAATCTGCTCAGTTTTTAAAAACGGGTTTAACAAAATTAACCTCATTAATTAACCCTAATCCCTCTAATTACAAGCCCTAATTTATGTAATCATCATATTATGATTAATACAACATTAATTTACTGTTTTTATATTAAACCCTAACCTAAATCCATCATAATATTATTAAAGAAAACATAAAAACAATTTAATTAAAAAGGGATTTGAAGATCTACCTTGGATTTATGAAAACCCCCAAATTTTATGAAGAACCCTAATTTTTTATAAGACTCACGAATTTCCTTCATCTCCAGGAGAAAAATAAAGAATTTGGTTTAGTATATACATTATATAGGGTATGGGTGAATCCTAGTCCAACCCAAAGCCCACTTTCCTTTTTTTACTCTTTTTCCTTTTTCCCTTTCTTTTCTTGCGTCTACCAAACCGACCCTACCCCTTAATTTTCGTTTTTTTTTCTTTTTATTGTTTAATAATATATTACTAATATTACCTTAATTTGTCTTAATTTATTTCAGCTCCTAAAGCTTCCAAAACCTCAAAACCGTAAAACTAGTCAAATTTACGCGTTTTACCGTAAAAGACGTAAAATATACACTTTTATAAAAAATCTCAAATTTTGAAATAAACTTTATAACTAAGTCCTAGATGACTTAAAACCATCCCGAAAAATATTCATATGGATAATTACCTCACCCGAGACCTCTAAATGCTAAACCGTAAATCCTAAAAAATACACTATTACGATAATACTTATACGTATACGTAAACACCAAAATATCACTATTTCATTTCATAGTCACTAATTGTGAGCTCATGAACAAGAAATAACCGTTCCTCGATTTACTTATGAGTACTTCTATACTCATAAATAATAACCACACCAACCTCGTTCACACAAAATAAACACGTAAACACACAATTCAAGTAAGCAAACATAAAATAACCTAAAAGTAAGACCAAGTGACAAACCCAAAACCACGGTTGTCACATCACTCCCTCCTAATAGAAATCTCGTCCCGAGATTTACTCCCAAACTCAAACTTATTCTCAGCAACCAAACGAGGATACATATCCCTGATAAAACCTTACGTTCAAACGTGAACCCAGTTTAAACTAAAATAATTTCAACCAACAACACATGAGCCTTAACCGTCTGTGAGGAAACTTATTAAAACCATAAAGTTATGTAACCAACCTAACTAAATCTCGCAACTCATCAAACAAGAACTGTCTTGAAACCAAGTTAGGAGCCGTCACATAACTCAACGGGTTTAAAACTGTCACCCCGATTTCAGTCTTACTCATAAATACCATAAATCAAAACTCATCAAAATATAACCATGTATAATAAGCTCTAAAGAACTCTCAAATTCCTTCCCAACTCATCTCTATGTTAACCCTCCAAGTGTTCATTACCGCAAAATACCCAAAACACGAGTTTATACCATGTTATCCGAAAATTAACCTTGAACTCAACACTTGTACAATTAATTCGACCAAGCTACTGACTTCCAATTACGAAACTTTCTGAATATTTGAAAAGTATGTTCCGAGTACATAAATTTAGGCTTTTGAATCACCCAAAAACCTTTAAAAACGAATAAGTTATGACCAAAATGATTTTTCTCAAAATCTGCCTAGGCATTAGCGACAGTTTCTGACAGTTAGCGACATATTTTGACAGTTTAGCGACAGTTTCTGCCTACTCCGATTTATACAAAAAAAACGATTTTTAAACCCTAAAACCCCCCATTAATTACCAAAACTAGAGCCTAATTTATTTTAATTCCAGAAAATTAAAACTCTATTAATTACATGATTTTAACATATTTCACTAAATAAGAACAAAATTTTTAACTTAAGAACAATAACTTTAGGTGATCAAAACCAAAATATTTAAAAATAACCGAGTCATGCTTATATGTTAAAGAATTTATATTCCACCTTATTTGAAACATGATCCCGACACTTCCTTATTTCATCGACTACCAACAACTATTTTTTTTTTTTCAATTTGCAAGTTCTATTTTTTTACCATGTATAACTCGAAACAAAAGACATCGTTACCCCAAAAAGAAATCTCCACCATCTCAAAATCCTTCACGCCAAAAGTACCGTACAAACAAACACGTGAAATGAGGACCCGAGAAATGCGCTACTACAGAAGTTGAACATCTCAAAGAGAAACGAGCTAGCAACCATCCCAAGAATACAACCGGTAAGTAGAAAATAATTTTACATACATAGGCATAAGCGTACATACACTCAAATCCATCCAACATATACTATACAAGCATGTATTAACTCTCTTTCATGCAATCATACTTGAAAGTCCAGTGGTGTTGTGGCACATATATAATTATGTAGGCCTCCATAATTATACATGTTCCCTTTCACCAATGTACTCCCTCCTATGATGACACTTATAAGAAATTAATACTACACATAACACATAATCCGACACCTCACAAGCACATAACCACACAAGATAAGATCCAAAACCCCATGTATTAAAATAACATAGTCAATACACGAAACACATAAACTCGTAGTCCAGCTGAACCAGCGTAGACAAAATTCAAAATGTATAAAGAACATGAAAACATAATTAAGCGAAATCCAACAATGACTAGCGTATACGACCATGGTTCCACCCGCACTAATCAAAACTCGTAAAGAAAATAACATGTAGTTAAGTATGAACCATATTAGTTCATAACCTAACAAATACTGTGAAAATAATATTCAAACACATCAGCTACTATAAAATGCACACATACTCCTATAACGCCTATATGCAGGGACCCTTAAGCTATAGACTAGGCTACACGACTAGGCAACCTAATTCTCTATAACCATTGTCTCTGATACCATTCTGTCACACCCCACCATGGCGGAATATGGGGCACGACGTATGGATATCATCACAACAATAGCGTGTCTATAGAGATAACTAAATGATATAAAAAATGTCATAAAATGGTGACACAAATGTCATGACAATATCTCAACAATGCAGGAGTCTAGGTAAGTAGGTAACAGTCCTACCTCATACCCAAGACAAACAAATAACACAAACAAACAAACATACAGGTGCCAACAGTATCACTTATTAAAATGAACAATCAAATAAAACTAAGAAGGAAACGGGAATTCTCCTTCTATATGCATTCCTAAGCTTCTCCAATCCTAGCCACTTATGTTCTCATGCTTAACCATAGTATCACCTGAAAGAGACACTAAAACACGTCAACATAAAGTTGGTGAGAGTCATAGGTTTAGACTCCAACACAAGACAAGTCATAAGCTGTGAAAACCATAAACCAATAAACATATGGACAATGCGCTACAATCATGTACTAACAACTAGCATTCAAGTTAAATCAATCATTACAATTCCAAGGCATCACGCCTTACCAACAATCACAATTTCCAAGGCATCACGCCTTACCAACAATCACAATTTCCAAGGCATCACGCCTTACCAACAATCACAATTTCCAAGGCATCACGCCTTACCAACAATCACAATTTCCAAGGCATCACGCCTTACCAACAATCACAATTTCTAAGGCATCACGCCTTACCATTAACCATAGGTCCCATAGGCGCCCATACACCTATGTACCTTTCCAATCCAGATCACACACAAACAAGAATCACATAGCAGTTAATCACATAAATGTACACACAAGTCCATCTCAAACCTTAAAACATTCACAGCATAAATTTAGAAAATAATTCAACATAGTGTCTCTTCCATCCCATCTGGAAGTCAAAATCAAAAGCAAACATGGGACTATGAAACTCACCTGATAGCTTCTTCACAAGTCCTCGCACTAGCAACAAACTAACAAACCAAAAACATGGAATCAATACACGAACCAATCACTAAGATGGCTCATCAACCTATGATGGACATCTAGTCTATTCCCATATAATTACCTCATTTTTAAGCTCTAATCACCCCATTACCCTTCCTTAACAAGTCCTTAACTTGGTTAAGTTTAATAACTAACCCGTTCATATTTTACCCAAAACAGTCCCAGTTTTTAGGTCTCAAAACTTTAAGTGAAACCTCCACTTAAACATACCCATGGTTTCTGTAAAAGGAATATTCAGACCCTTACATATGTTCGCTAACACTTCCCACTTGACCTAACCTTAAAGCTACTGTTAAGGCCCCGATATACATATATCTACTTTTGTCATTCCAGATTTCCTGATTTTAAACGTACTAAAAGTTTGTTACCATTAAGGGGTCTTACCCTAAACCAAAAACTTAGCCCAAGTGCAGATACTTACTAAAATATATAAACCATCTCTCACGTTCGTGAGAAGATCCCAATGCAACCCTAAGTATCCCAAACAACCCAAAACATAAAAAGAAAACAGGCTGACTTCAAAATTGTTTTGACCTCCGACTGTTGTAACCTGCTTTTATCCCACTTCCCAACCTCCAATTTAGATCTCGTTTCTTGCATTGGAAAGCTACTTCAAATACCTTTCCAGGGGTACTTGGATCGTAAAATAAGAGTTTATAGATCTCCCGATATGATCAAAACAATTGACTCAAAAATCTGCCCAGTTTTAAAAACGGGTTTAATAAAATTAACCTCATTAATTAACCCTAATCCCTCTAATTACAAGCCCTAATTTATGTAATCATCATATTATGATTAATACAACATTAATTTACTGTTTTTATATTAAACCCTAACCTAAATCCATCATAAGATTATTAAAGAAAACATAAAAACAATTTAATTAAAAAGGGATTTGAAGATTTACCTTGGATTTATGAAAACCCCCAAATTTTATGAAGAACCCTAATTTTTTATAAGACTCACGAATTTCCTTCATCTCCAGGAGAAAAATAATGAATTTGGTTTAGTATATACATTATATAAGGTATGGGTGAATCCTAGTAATATTGGAATTTTTGCGAGGTTCAGAAGTTCTCGGAATCCTCTCGAATTGATCTCAGTTAAAAGTGGAATGATTTGTTCTTGGTGACAAAAAGTGGATTTGGTTTTCTATTCTACTAAACAGGTAAGTAAATAAAATGGTAATGAAGTTAACTTAAAACAATTAACAATTAATAATCTGAAAAATAATCTGAAAAATAACTCTTACTGAAGAAGATCCTATGCGGAAAGTATGACCATTCGGAATATAATATTGCTCTATTCGGAAAGTTTACACCATGCGGAAAATCCAGTCTATTCGGAAAATACTTCTATTCGGAATAAATTGTCTCATGCGGAAAATTAAGGTCATTCGGAAAAATCAGGGCTAAGCGGAAAATTGTTCCGAATAAGGAAAATTAAAAATTGCTATTCGGAATTTAAAGGCTATTCGGAAAATGTTCCGAATAACAAAACAAAAACACCCCTATTCGGAATATGTGAATATTCCGAATAAGGCAAAAATAAAAGTTCCGAATAAGGAAACAGGAAAGGTCCTATGCGGAAAATATGAGCTAATCGGAATATATCAAATATTCCGAGTGAAGGAGATGGAAAAAGTTCTATTCGGAATATCCAAAAAGTTCCGAGTAAGAGAAACAAAAACACCCCTATTCGGAATATCAAAAATTCCGAATAAGAGTAACACAAAATTGTCTATGCGGAAAATCCTGGAAATGAAGAACAGTAGCAGTTATAAGGAAACAGGGGACAAGATTTTTAATCAAAATCAAACTAAGTACTCAAAAAGGTTTCACCAAACTATCCAGTAATCATTTACATACCATAAGGAACAAATCCCACCAATAAAAACATTAAATCAACAACTTTTTGAAATCAAACTAAAATCGAATAAAAACTCAAGAACTTGTAATAGATGATGATGAAGAACAAAATAAATAGAAAGATGGAATGGATTGATTAATGAAAAAGTAACAAGGTTGATGATTGAAGATTACAAGATGAAAAGAAAAAGATGAAAATCACCAAACTCCCTAATGGAGTTGGTGATGGGACGAACAAAAGAACTGGGAAAAAGGAAAATGAAAAACTAACTCCCTAATGTGTGAAGGGAGTTTCTATTTATACTCCTAGTGGTTGGTTGGTGAGTGGGCTTTCTCCTCTTCTTCTTGTCTTCTCGTCTTCTCAGAAAAGTTAACGTTTTCGATTCTGATTCGGGATTTGTTGTCGATTAAATCCAACTCGTCTTTTAATTTCTTCGTTAAATAGACTCGAGTTTCTTCGACTTATGAAAATCTTCCGTCTTTAGTCCTTTTCTTCGATAAATCTTCGAATAGGCCCAGTGACTTCAAATCTTTTGCACCTCTTGGACAATAGACTTCGTCTTGAGTCTTTTTCCTTGATAAAACCCGTGCAATCCCATGTTTTCTTTAACATTCATCCGGTTAGCTCTGAAAACACAATAAACACAAAAACCACGCATAATTCCAAACAAATGATCTTAAATACGTGTTTTGGTCTTGTTTTAGCCCGAATTAAGTGGTAAAAGGATGGGTGTTTACACACCTATCAAATCCCCTACACTTAACCATTGCCATGCCCTCATGCAATGCTTAGTGATAAAGCAATTTTACATTTTTCTCATAATTAATCAACCTTGGCCTTATTCAAACTCTACTAAACAATAATTAAAATACGAAGAGAACTTAAAACTTTAAAATAAACAAAAGGATGGAAATAACTTGTAAAGAAATCAAGGACTTACATTAGGGCTTTGGTGTTGCGAAGATTTATCACCCTCAAGTTTCACGTTCCCCAAACTAAGCTTAGAAACGAGATCATTGTTATTATAAGTTAATAAATCAAACACTTACACACATGGCTTAATTAAATGCTTAAACTCCCTTATTCCTAAGTGTATCTCTTATATTTTATTTTTGTCTTAGAATGATCATGAAGATGCATTTTTGGACTTATTTCGATAGTTTATTAGGGCTGAAAGCAAAGTAGGACGATTTGATCAATAGTTAGCTAAAGGACAAAATCTCTTAAAACTGCTTCTCGGGATATCAAAAAGTTCATATCTTGGCATAACTTGGTTCACGATTTGAGACCTTTCTCGGGCCGATATTTGGCATGTACTTCATACTTCATATCTTCGAGAGACGTTCTTGAGATAATGGTCTTCTCATCATAATAGAGTTTCTTCACTTGGAGACTTTTGAGGGGTACTCCAACTTTGTTGACCACGACTTCATGATTATTTCTTCAATCTCTATTTGGGATTTTGAGATACAACGATCCGCCTCCTTTTCGGACTTGGATCTATTTATCCTCATACCTTGTTAGGGTCTTTTCGGATAGACTTCTCCATGATCTTTATGGGAGTTGATTGCTTTTCGTCGTGAGTCTTGATCCTTCATATTGACTTTAGGAATAATGCTTTTCACATCACTTTGGATCTTCAGCAATAAAATTGAATCCTCATGCCTTGTTAGGGCCTTTTCGGACTCGCCAATCTTCGCGCCCCGCTTCATAAGTTATGCCTTGGCTATGAACTCTTATCATTACCGAGCAACTTTTAAACGATCTTGGGCTAGAAGCTAAGTAACTTTTCAAATCGTAAGACCTTACTTATTGCAGATAAATTATTAGCAAGTGATGGGAGAATAGGCAAATAATTACACCAAGTGAGCTTGCGCAAGAATACCGACTTATAATTGACTCTATCATTTCTCGTCCTCCACAATTTAAAATCTCAAGTAATGAGACTCGTGGACACTTAGCCTAATAAACCAATTAAGGTCTATATGGTTAAGGATACTAGCTAGAATAAACTTGGATAAGTCTATTCGGGTTGAGTCAAAATAAACGCAACGGGCCTAATATGTCAAAGATTTCTAAACTAGCTACACCACTTATTAATATTTTTGACTTTATTGCGGAATATATACATATGAAAGCAACGATAAAAATTTTTAAAAATTACGACTAAATGGCCAAAGTTAATTAAAAATTTGAAAAATGCTGAAAAATAGGATTTTCTGGTTAATTGAAGGCATTTTCATGGAAAAGTCCACTTAAAACTTCGATAGAAGTCTCCCCTACACTTAAGATAAACATTGTCCTCAATGTTTAAGCATGTGGGAAAAGTCTCCCCTACACTTATGACATTGTGCACTTTGGTTAACTCGAGTTAAGGAAGAGACGACTAAAGTGATCAATTTCAAATGTGAGTATGAAGAAAATTGAATCACGATAGTTGAGAGATAGAACCGGATTTCGGATAACACGGGAGCACGGTTCTTCAAAATTTCCAAGATTGCAGTAATCCCTGTAAGCACATCACCACACAAACACAAACGACCACAAAAGGTCCTCCCCTACACTTAGGGGGTTAAAGGGATAGATACTCGGGCTGCCTCCCGAGGAGCGCTTGTTTTTGATAACCGAGTCACGAGCCTGACTCGACCCAAATTCAGTTCATGGGGAACGTGGTGAGGGATGGAATCACCTCGTGAGAGGTGTCCTCACCAAAGTACAACTTCACTCGTTGGCCATTCACCTTAAAATTTGGTCCATTAGGTTGAGCGAGCTCGAGAGTACCATATGGAAAAATTTTGGCGATGGTGAATGGGCCGGACCAACGAGATTTGAGCTTGCCCGAAAAGATTTTCAACCGAGAGTTAAAAAGTAAGACTTTGTCTCCAACATGGAACTCTCGGTTTTTGATCTTGGAGTCGTGAATGAGCTTAGTTCGTTCCTTATAGATCAAAGAATTTTCATAAGCCTCATTCCGAAGTTCATTCAGCTCATTGAGTTGGATCTTGCGTAGGTCACCGGCTTTGTTTATATCAAAATTAGCCCACTTCAAGGCCCAATAAGCCTTGTGCTCCAACTCAATGGGGAGGTGGCACGCTTTCCCGTACACAAGACGATAAGGCGTACAGCCGATCGGGGTCTTGTAAGCAGTACGGAAAGCCCACAAAGCATCATCGAGTTTATCAGCCCATGCGGCACGATGCTCTCCCACGGTTCTTTCCAAAATTCGCTTCAGCCCTCGGTTGGATATTTCGGCCTGGCCATTAGTTTGTGGGTGGTAGGCTGTGGAAAGACGATGGTTTACACCGTACTTAGCCATGACTCGAGCAAATTGGTCATTGCAGAAATGAGTCCCACGATCACTAATAATGGCACGAGGCACACCGAAGCGAGCGAATAGAGCTTTCAAAAAGTTACAAACCACCCTTGCGTCATTAGTAGGCAAAGCTTTGGCTTCAACCCACTTTGAAACGTAGTCAACGGCTACAAGGATGTATTTGTTTCCTTTAGATGAAGGGAATGGCCCCATAAAGTCGATACCCCAAACATCAAAAATTTCACACTCTTGGATGAAATTCTGAGGCATCTCGTCTTTATGTGTGATTTTGCCTTGCTTTTGGCAAACATCACATCGCTTAACCATATTGTGAGCATCACGATATATGGAGGGCCAATAAAATCCCGAGTCAAACACTTTCTTTGCGGTGTAGTTGGGACCAAAGTGACCACCGGTGGGTCCTTTGTGGCAAGCATCAAGGATGTCCGACGCTGCCGGTCCATCAACACATCGGCGAATTATCAGATCAGCACATTGTTTGAATAGGTAAGGGTCGTCCCAAAAGTAAGTCTTGATATCGGTAAAGAACTTCTTCTTTTGCTGGGACGTCAACCCTTCCTTGAGAATTCCACCCGCCAAATAGTTTGCAAAGTCCGCAAACCACGGGGTTTCAGTCGGCTTCGAGTGTATAGACATTAAGGTCTCCAAGGGAAAAGAATCATTGATTTCTTTGGTCGGATGATCCCCTTGGTATGGATCCTCAAGTCTACTAAGATGGTCCGCGGCTAGGTTTTCTCCTCCTTTTTTATCGCGGATGTCGATTTTAAATTCCTGGAGCAGCAAAACCCAGCGAAGAAGTCTTGGTTTGGAATCTTGCTTTGTCAACAAGTACTTCAGCGCGGAATGATCGGTGTACACAATGGTGGTAGAAAGGACAAGATAGGGGCGGAATTTGTCAAAAGCATAGACAACAGCTAAAAGCTCCTTTTCGGTTGTCGTATAATGCAATTGTGCCCCAGTCATTGTCTTGCTAGCGTAATGGATTGGTTGGAAGTGTTTGTTCACTCTTTGTCCAAGAACCGCTCCAATAGCAAAATCGCTAGCATCGCACATCAACTCAAAGGGAAGCTCCCAATTAGGGGTAACCAAGACGGGTGCCTTAGTTAGCTTATCCTTAAGTGAGTTAAAGGCTTCAAGGCACTCGTTGGAAAAGATAAAAGGAGTATCTTTTTCCAAGAGGTGGGTCATCGGGCGAGCGATTTGAGAAAAATCTTTGATGAATCGACGATAGAAGCCCGCATGACCCAAGAAACTTCTCACACCCTTCACAGTGGAAGGTGGAGGCAACTTTGCTATAACATCGACTTTAGCACGGTCTACTTCAAGACCGGCTTTCGAAATCTTATGTCCAAGCACGACGCCTTCTTTTACCATGAAATGGCATTTTTCCCAATTTAGAACTAGGCGAGTGTCTTCGCACCTCTTTAGCATACGTTCTAAATTGGCAAGGCAAGCAGAGAAGGAATCTCCGAAGACCGAGAAATCATCCATGAAGACTTCCATGGTTTGTTCAACCATGTCATGGAAGATAGCTAACATACATCTTTGGAACGTCCCGGGCGCATTACATAAGCCAAAAGGCATTCTTTTGTAAGCGAAAGTGCCATAGGGACAAGTGAATGTAGTCTTCTCTTGATCTTGGGGATCGATGGGTATTTGAAAATAACCCGAGAAACCATCCAAAAAGCAGTAATATTCATTACCGGCTAATCGTTCAAGCATTTGGTCCATAAAAGGTAGAGGGAAATGATCCTTTCTCGTGGCATCATTGAGTTTGCGGTAGTCTATACAAACTCTCCACCCAGTAACGAGACGAGTGGGAATTAACTCGTTGTGTTCATTGGGAACAACGGTTATTCCGCCCTTCTTGGGCACACAATGGATTGGACTAACCCACGGGGAATCCGAAATAGGGTAAATCATACCCGCATCAAGAAGTTTGATAACCTCTGTTTTGATGACTTCATGTATTTTTGGATTCACCCTTCGTTGGCTTTGAATAGTGGGCTTGAAGTCGTCCTCCATGAGAATTTTGTGTGTGCAGAAGTGAGGATCAATTCCACGAATATCCGAGATTTTCCAAGCAATAGCCTTCTTATGATCTTTCAATACAGCAACGAGGCGAGTCTTCTCTTCATCTTTCAAATCCTTAGCAATAATGACGGGCGACTTCTTGTTATCGTCAAGGAACACGTACTCGAGATGTGGCGGCAACTCCTTAAGTTCCAAATCCGAAGGATTTTCGACGGGAGGCGTTTTCAAAGTCGTGGCATCGATAGCAATAACCGTGGGAGATGGAGGTGAAGGATTGTCTTCAGTGAGAAGATTTTCAAAGAAACTCATGTCTTCATCCCCCTCGGTGGGAGAATCATTAGTAGCTAAATTCGCATCTCCCATGGTAGCTTCAAGATTGTTCCAGAATAAATCACTATCTCCAAATAGAGACAACGATGAATCAATAGAGGACACGGTCTCAACAGTGGGAAGAGAAGTAGGAATACTTTTGCAAGCATCATTAAAGTGTTCTTCACAAGCCTCATCAAGAACGTCAATACAATTAACGCTCTCATATGAATAAGGCTGTTTAGACAACTTACCCATGTTGAAGACTACTTTGTCGTCACCCACTCTCATGATAAGCTCACCGGCTTCAACATCAATGAGAGTGCGACCGGTCCTTAAGAATGGACGACCAACAATCAGTGGTACACGAGGGTCCATCTCGTAGTCGACGACAACAAAATCAGCAGGGAAGGTGAATTTGTCGACTCCTACAATAACGTCTTCGGCTATCCCTACTGGATAAGCAACCGTACGGTTAGCTAATTCCAAAGTCATCTTGGTGGGGACTAGCTCTGGGAGAGATAATTGCTTCCACACACTTAGAGGCATGAGATTAATACTGGCACCTAGATCGGCTAGGGCCATGCAATTCTCTACTCCCGGGAAATTGCAAGGGATAAGAAAACGACCCGGATCACCAAGCTTGGTTGGTAATTTCCTTAAGAGCACTGCAGAGCAGTTCTCATTAAGTTGGGTGTTGGCAATGTCGAGGAGCTTTTCCTTGTCGCTCAGAAGATCTTTAAACATTTTCGCGTACTTGGGCATGTGAGCGAGAGCCTCAGCGAAGGAGATATTGAAATTCAGTTGTTTGAACATTTTAAGAAAGTTAGAAACCTGAATATCATCCTTGCTCTTTTGCTTCTCTTTCCTCAACCTAGAAGGATAAGGTATATTGGAAGAAGAGGAAGGCTTTGGGAGTATAGGATCACTCACAACCACGGGTGGAGGAGGGGTAGAAAGAAGAGGTGGAGAAATTGGGGAAGGAGAAGGATGAGGAATGGGAGCAGGCGACTCGTTCTCCTTAGTCACAACCACCGGTGGAGGTATAGGAAGCTCGGGTTCCTTGGTACCTTTACCACTTCTAGTAGTGATTGCTTTCATCTCCCCTCTTGGGTTCGCAACGGTGTTACTCGGAAGAGTACCCGAAGAAGAGGGTTGACTACTTTGGAAAAAACTAGCCATCATGTTCCTCAGATCATTAGTCTGGCTATCCAACGTGTTTCTCATATCAGCTCGCAAATCATTTCCTTGCTTGACCAGATCTGCCTTCAAGTTGCGCACTTCTTCTTGGAGATTTCCCACTATCACATCATTGGTCCTCATATAGGTGGCGACCTCTTGGTGTAGTGCAGTGTTGGTTTGGTTGGAAGGAGCATTGTATGCAGGTGGTTGGTAAGCAGGTTGTTGGTATACTTGATTGTTACGTTGAGGTGATTGTTGCTGCTTGTGAGGTGGAATATATGGTTGTCGAGGTTGTTGTTGTTGTTGAGTAGGGCGGTTAAGGTTTTGTTGTTGGTTTGGGTTGGTTGGAGGAAAGCCAGGTGGTGAAATATAGTTGTTGCTGCGGTAGCTAAGCAAGTTACGGTCACCTTGAGGTTTTGCTTGATAAGCGGGTTGTTGGTAGGTGCCATATGCCGCATTCACATTCTCAGCAGGGTAATCTTGGGTGGCGGTACAAGTTGTGTAGGAGTGGGGACCACCGCATATCTCACAAGGTTGGCTGACAGCGTTCACTTGTGCATTTTTGGCGTTGTTGCTGTTGTTGTTGCTGACGGTGTGGGTGACAAGCGATTCAAGAAGCGTGGTGATTTTGTCTAATCGCTTGTCGCTGTCATTAGTGCTAGCACTAGCAACATTGGTCCGAACACTCTTGGTTTGCACACGAGATTTGTTCTCAATGATGTCCCAAGCAGCATTGGAAGTCTTAGCCAATAAATTACCCCCTGAGGCACTATTCAGTGAATCTTGGTCACTCATGCTTAAACCATTGTAAAAAGTATTTATTTGATGTACTTTGGTAAAACCATGTTGTGGGCATTTTCTTAAAAGATCTTTAAAACGATCCCAAGATTCACTGAATGACTCATCGTACTTTTGTTCAAAGTTTATAATCTCATTCCGCAAAGCGGTAGTACGAGAGGGTGGAAAAAAGTAATTAATAAACTTTGTTTCCAAATCCGTCCACGAGAGAATACTCTGTGGCGGTTCCTTAGCAAGCCAATGCCGGGCTTGTCCCTCTAAAGAAAAGGGAAAAAGTTGTAACCTTATCACCTCTTGCGAAACTCCATTGAATTTGACCGTGTTGGTGAGTTGTAGAAATCTCTTGATATGGTCGTGTGGGTCATCAATGGTTCGTCCCAAGAATGGCTGAGCTGAGACCATCTGAATAAAGCCTGACTTGAGCTCGAAATTGTTGGCGGCAATTGGAGGAATGACAATTGGATCGGTGTTGCCATCAACATGAGCTTGCAGCAGTTCAATCATTGGGCGATTATCCGGAAGGTGCTCATTGTTGTTGTTATTCATGTTGTTGAAAGGCGGGTTGTTGTTGTTATTATTGTTGTTCGGAGGTGGTATGTTATTGTTGTTTTGTACACCAGCCATGTCTAAGTTATCGAGAGGCTCGGGCTCTTGATAGGACGTGGATCGAGTGCGCATACACCTGCAAAAGAACGAACAAAGAAAAACAAAGCAAAAATATTTTTGGTTTTTATTGTTTTTTACTTTTTAGGATTTTTGAAATTTTTATATTTTTTAGTGTTTTTGAAAATTTTATGAAAAAGTAACGTTCACGGGGAACGGATCCCAAAATCCAAATTCTACAAAAAACTTTTGATCTTAACGAGAGGAGCCGGCAGCGGCGCCATTTAATATTGGAATTTTTGCGAGGTTCAGAAGTTCTCGGAATCCTCTCGAATTGATCTCAGTTAAAAGTGGAATGATTTGTTCTTGGTGACAAAAAGTGGATTTGGTTTTCTATTCTACTAAACAGGTAAGTAAATAAAATGGTAATGAAGTTAACTTAAAACAATTAACAATTAATAATCTGAAAAATAATCTGAAAAATAACTCTTACTGAAGAAGATCCTATGCGGAAAGTATGACCATTCGGAATATAATATTGCTCTATTCGGAAAGTTTACACCATGCGGAAAATCCAGTCTATTCGGAAAATACTTCTATTCGGAATAAATTGTCTCATGCGGAAAATTAAGGTCATTCGGAAAAATCAGGGCTAAGCGGAAAATTGTTCCGAATAAGGAAAATTAAAAATTGCTATTCGGAATTTAAAGGCTATTCGGAAAATGTTCCGAATAACAAAACAAAAACACCCCTATTCGGAATATGTGAATATTCCGAATAAGGCAAAAATAAAAGTTCCGAATAAGGAAACAGGAAAGGTCCTATGCGGAAAATATGAGCTAATCGGAATATATCAAATATTCCGAGTGAAGGAGATGGAAAAAGTTCTATTCGGAATATCCAAAAAGTTCCGAGTAAGAGAAACAAAAACACCCCTATTCGGAATATCAAAAATTCCGAATAAGAGTAACACAAAATTATCTATGCGGAAAATCCTGGAAATGAAGAACAGTAGCAGTTATAAGGAAACAGGGGACACGATTTTTAATCAAAATCAAACTAAGTACTCAAAAAGGTTTCACCAAACTATCCAGTAATCATTTACATACCATAAGGAACAAATCCCACCAATAAAAACATTAAATCAACAACTTTTTGAAATCAAACTAAAATCAAATAAAAACTCAAGAACTTGTAATAGATGATGATGAAGAACAAAATAAATAGAAAGATGGAATGGATTGATTAATGAAAAAGTAACAAGGTTGATGATTGAAGATTACAAGATGAAAAGAAAAAGATGAAAATCACCAAACTCCCTAATGGAGTTGGTGATGGGACGAACAAAAGAACTGGGAAAAAGGAAAATGAAAAACTAACTCCCTAATGTGTGAAGGGAGTTTCTATTTATACTCCTAGTGGTTGGTTGGTGAGTGGGCTTTCTCCTCTTCTTCTTGTCTTCTCGTCTTCTCAGAAAAGTTAACGTTTTCGATTCTGATTCGGGATTTGTTGTCGATTAAATCCAACTCGTCTTTTAATTTCTTTGTTAAATAGACTCGAGTTTCTTCGACTTATGAAAATCTTCCGTCTTTAGTCCTTTTCTTCGATAAATCTTCGAATAGGCCCAGTGACTTCAAATCTTTTGCACCTCTTGGACAATAGACTTCGTCTTGAGTCTTTTTCCTTGATAAAACCCGTGCAATCCCATGTTTTCTTTAACATTCATCCGGTTAGCTCTGAAAACACAATAAACACAAAAACCACGCATAATTCCAAACAAATGATCTTAAATACGTGTTTTGGTCTTGTTTTAGCCCGAATTAAGTGGTAAAAGGATGGGTGTTTACACACCTATCACCTAGTCCAACCCAAAGCCCACTTTCCTTTTTTTCCTCTTTTTTCTTTTTCCCTTTCTTTTCTTGCGTCTACCAAACCGACCCTACCCCTTAATTTTCGTTTTTTTTTTCTTTTTATTGTTTAATAATATATTACTAATATTACCTTAATTTGTATTAATTTATTTCAGCTCCTAAAGCTTCCAAAACCTCAAAACCGTAAAACTAGTCAAATTTACGCATTTTACCGTAAAAGACGTAAAATATACACTTTTATAAAAAATCTCAAATTTTGAAATAAACTTTATAACTAAGTCCTAAATGACTTAAAACCATCCCGAAAAATATTCATATGGATAATTACCTCACCCGAGACCTCTAAATGCTAAACCGTAAATCCTAAAAAATACACTATTACGATAATACTTATACGTATACGTAAACACCAAAATATCACCATTTCATTTCATAGTCACTAATTGTGAGCTCATGAACATGAAATAACCGTTCCTCGATTTACTTATGAGTACTTCTATACTCATAAATAATAACCACACCAACCTCGTTCACACAAAATAAACACGTAAACACACAATTCAAGTAAGCACACATAAAATAACCTAAAAGTAAGACCAAGTGACAAACCCAAAACCACGGTTGTCACACAAACCCACATATTTGCTCCCTGGAAAAAAGAAACCGTCTAAGGTTTCTTTATCTGATAGTACAACTACAATAGACGACGACAAAATTCCAATACAAAAAAACAACGACAACTGAACATCCAAGACGAATAATTATAATATCAAATATTTATTATAATATATAATAAATCTGTAATCCAAATATCAAATATTATAATACATAAGATAAATATCTGCTTATATATATAATTATAATTTATATAATATTATAAGTGTAATATAATATTACACTCAATTATAACAGTGACTATAATTATGTACATATAATATTACTACTATCGCATGTTTATTTGAAACTTTACCTTTTTATGCACACCAAGCACATTTTTCCTTATACAATTATGCAACCATCACATTACTATAAACTACCAAAATATCAAATCTTACAACACTTATAAACACTTAACATAGCACACTTTAAGAAAAAAAAATACCTTACCGTCTTGTCGAGGTGTTCACCTCTAAGAAGTAGATTAGCTTTCAAGATCACCCACGTTCCACATTCTTTAATAGTTGGAGGCATAAAGCTATTAACCAGTCATATCTTCACAAAATCTTCTCATCCTGAAATATAGAAACAAATAAATGCCAGTTACAACTTTATTAAAACCCTGTAAAAAAAGTAGGTCTGAAGTTGTAAGAGGTAACTTAACTTTCAACAAAATCTTCTTTAAAGTTCCCTCGTCAAAAGCATCTCAACCAAATATTGTAATATTGCCATATTAATAAAAATTACAGTTATAACTTTATTAAAAACATGGAAAAACACTAAGTCTTGAGTTCTAAGAGGAAACTTAGCTTTCAAAATGAGCCGTTTCATCCAGACATCCAGTTAAATCTACGCAAAATCTTGTCATCCTGACATATACAAATAAACAAATGCCATTTAGAACTTTAAAAAGAACCTGGAAATAAATAAGGTAAAATTGTAACAGGTAACTTAGCTTTCAACAAGACCCGCATTCTTAAAATTACACTCGTCAAAACAATCTCCACTAAATCTTGAAACACTGCCATATACAAAAAATACAAGTTATAACTTTATTAAAAACCTGGAAAATCAGTAGGTCTTCATTTCTAATAGGTAACTTAGCTTTAAACGTAGCTTGTGAAACTGTGTGTGTGTGTGTGTGTGTTAATAGTATCACCTAAACGAGTGTGCGCTCATCTCCAAGCGTCTGAACCACAAAGTCGGGAGAATGTCTTATGCCAAAGGTCACCAGACCAGCAACAACTTCAAAATTGGCAGGGGACTTATAGAGACTGACATAAAAACCTGGAAAATCAGTAGCTCTTCATTTCTAATATGCAACTTAGCTTTAAAGGTAGCTTCTGCAAGTGTGGTGTGTGTTATTAGTATTACCTAAAGGAGTGTGCGCTCATCTCCAAGCGTTTGAACCACAAAGTCGGGAGTATGTCTTACGCAAAAGGTCACCAGACCAGCAGCAACTTCAAAATTGGCAGGGGACTTATAGAGACTGACATAAAAACATGGAAAATCAGTAGGTCTTCATTTCTAATAGGCAACTTAGCTTTAAATGTAGCTTGTGCAAGTGTGAGTGTGTGTGTTAATAGTATTGCCTAAAGGAGTGTGCGCTCATCTCCAAGCGTATGAACCACAAAGTGGGGAGAATGTCTTACGCCAAAGGTCACCAGACCAGCAGCAACTTCAAAATTGGCAGGGGACTTATACATACTGACATAAACCTTAAAGTCCTCAAAAACAGTATGACTTTATCTCACGTGGGGTCTCATTAATTTGTTCGACTGGAGTTTTCTGACTCCAAACTTCACGTCTGATTGTACCCGCAGGCGTTCGTGAATCTTGTGAAGGAATCAGAATAGGATTCAAATCAGAGAGAAAGACCCCTGGTGAAGCTGGTATGTTATTGGAAAGAGATTCATGTGTTCTCCCAAACACGACACCACCAATGGTACCCTTGCTTGCATCGCCCGACGGGATCTGTGGCAGTGAACCCTCTAAATTACTACTTGTAGTAGATGTAGATGCTTCAAATTGTTTCTTACCAGATGAACTGTCAGGTACATCGCAAGAAGAACTACAAAAAGTGTGAACGAAACATGTCTTTTCATTACTTACATCTTCTATGATAGTATGATATTATTCCTTTGAAATAGGTTATGTCGTAAATATAGTTCACTATAAATATATAAAAGAAAACAAAATAAAAGGAACTGGATATAGCACCTTCCAACCAATGACTCATTTTTCTTCTGACCCTGAGGCATTGATTGATTTGGACCATCCTATACACCTTGATTGGCTCCATTTTCTTTTGCAGGAAGTGAGTTCCTGCCACCACCTGCTTTTATGAAAGAAGTTCATAAATCATCAATTTAGCAAAACCGAAAATAAGACTATCCTACATTAATCATACAAGTAATCTGTCCAGATTGCAAATAGCATATACTCATATCTTATTAATATGACTTGGTGTATGGCATGAGTTACAACCAATAATTATATGTTCGGCGTAAAATGATGAAATAATACATAGATTCTTTGTGGAATAAAGGTGATGCATTCTAATATGGTAGCCTACCATTAGAAACGTTTTGAGTTGCGTAGTTCCCTCAACCACCTTGATTCCCCCGCCCCTGCATCCTAGGTTTCTGTTTGGGCTATGCATATTCTTTGTTCACATTCTGCGAAAAGAGTGTATGTTAAATCTATGCATTACATAAATATACATATATATATCTTCCTATATCAGATCACATTTAACTTAACAGAACAAAAAAAGGCATGGCATTCTGTTAAAAGTTTTAAATATTCATGGTTGAATAGCACAATGTTTAATATGCACTACTGATGAGGAAATGCAAAAGAAAAGGTTTTATCTTAAACGTCCTTTACATCTTATATTTTAATTCTGAACTTTACATTACTTCTGGTAGTACTTATTTTGATTACGTGCATAAAATATCAAAGGAGTACACATAAGTGTACAACTATGCCTGATGTGATGTTAATGAGGGAATTTAGTGCAATCATACCATGTGACCGGATCAAAGTCATACGACATATTTCTATACTTACACAAAAGGCTGCATAGTAATCTTACCTCCTTCTTGCGATCACGCTTCCTTTTAACTTCATGAAATGGATCTGTGTAACAAGATGTTAAGACTTGTTAGTAATCAAAATATTTTGAAAGATTATACGTATACAATGATCTACTGTTATCAGATCAAAATTATACACACATGCTGCTTTCACTTTCACATTACTAGAAGTATATGTTGTTATGCAAGAACATTTTAATCATTCTAACTATTGAAACGTTTTGCTGGCTTATGCGCATGTTAAAGAGAAATGTAGATACATCCTCTGCCCTGACTAAAGGGAATTTGTAACACCTCAAAATCGGGTTTTAGGTATTTTATTATAAAAATACCATCGCGTAAGTTTGACGCTTACTTCAAAGTTTGAATATTTTACGTGATTGGCTAGTCAAACCTCAGTCGTAAGACTAAGTATAAATATCATGGTTTTAGAATTATATTTTATTGCTATTAGAATACCATGTATTAATATTTTAGGGAAATAAAGTCATCCTTGGTAATAGTTAATGGAAAGGACCAATAGTGCAAGGAATTAACAACAAGGACTAACGATGCGAAGTTAAGTCATGAAATTACATAATTGCCCTTATGGCATTGTACCATCAAAAGTACTCTAAATTGCCTCATTTATACATGTGTGTTGAAACGTGTTTTCTCAGAGGTTTTTGAGGGGGAAAATAGATATTACCCTTATTTGCTTAATATTAATCATAAGAAATTAGAAAGAAAGAATCAAGAACAAAAAGTATGATTGTATGATTAAAGATGAATAAGAAGGTTTAATCTTAGAAATCCATTCTTCAACCAAGGTATGTAAGTGTTATGTTTTGATTCTAATGATGTTGAATTTAAGGGTTTATATTATTTGATGATTGGTGTTAATTTGGGGATTATGTGAATTAGGGGTTTTATGAACCCTAGATTTTAATTGTTCATATGACATGTTACTAGAAAGCATTTTATTTTATGATGAAATCATGTTGTATCATGTGTTAGACTTATGTATAATAGATGGTTAAGAGATGGGTAAAGATATCATGTTATGAGCATACTCCATGTTAGTGATAGTTAAAGGGGTGTTTGGATAGAGTTTAATTTAGCACCTAAATAAGTAAATTGACATGAGGACTGAACAAAAATGATTTAAACATGTCTAATAAGCTGAGATATAAGTTTTGTTAAGTTTGGAATAGCTTATTTTGGGTTTTGGGTCGTTTTGGTGATGACCCAAATTGGGACAGCAAGGTTTGCAAAATTTCACGCAGACTTTGATAGATCATAGAAAAATAACTGTAATTCCGTTTGAAGTGTGCCTTACCTTTTTGAAAAGGCGAAAGAGTCTAATTTCTAGCAAAATTGGTTTCATGTCTGAATTCCAGGTTTAAGTGGGTCAAAAATAGAAAAGTGCAGCAAACTGCAGAAATTCTGCATTAAAATGACTTTTAGTAAAAAGTGTTTAAAGATGAAATAGCATCTTACGTGATTATATTTGAGTGGTTTAGACCCAATACATGTTAGATATATGCATTTTCAGATTCTAATTGTCCTAGTATGGTCATATTATGACAAGGTACTATTTGAAAGCTTACGGAAGCAAAATCAAGACTTAGAGGTGAGTAACGGATTAGCTTAATGTTATTAGTTTAAACATGAGGCAAGAATATTGAATAACTTCGGTTTTTACCGAAGATTATCATGTCTATAGACTCGAAAATATCTGAGTAATTGCTTATCATGATTCGGGTTTAGCTGAAAACTAGCCAAGGCTAAAATGCTCACAAGGAGCATTGTTATCATGCTAAGGGTATTCACAAGGAGTATTGTATCCATGTTAACTATGCTCACAAGGAGCATCATTGTTAAGTATAGAGTGATTTAGAAATGCATCAATGACATGCGTGCCTAAAAAGTGGATGACATAGAATTCTTGTTCAAGCATCCTAAGTGGATGACACGTGCTTGTATAATAGCATCCTAAGTGGATGACTCAAGCATCCTGAGAGGATGACATGAGCTTAATTCAGCCCTAACGTCCTTCGTGGATGACCTAAGTCAAACAAGCACATACAAGTTACATGACGACTTATAGTCGTGCCATATATGGAATTAATTGTTTACTGATTCATGTATCAAGTTTACAAGTATTATTCAGATTTCGTTATCTCACTAAGTCATAAGGACTTACCGTTCTTAGTTTATGTCTTATGTAGGTAATTGAAGGTAGACGTTGGGGGCTTGTAGATAGTAACTAGAAGTGCATTTTAGGAGAAGACGGTTAAGCTCGATATAGGTGACGAGCGACTCATTCTAGCACTTTGATATTACTTGTAACGCCCCTTATGTTTTGATAAGTTTAAATCAGTGTCGAATCATGATTATGTTTGGTGTCAAGTAGTCTTATTAGTTTATGACCAAGTCATGTAAGTAATGGGTCGAAAATGGGAGCATTTGGCAAAATACCTAATTTTGAAGTAGCATGTTTCCGTTTGCCATGTTATGTACATAAATGTTTCAAGTTATATATTTATATGAACTTTATGTTAAAGTTTTGAATGGGTTCCATGTTGGTACAGTGTGTAAAAAAATTACTCGTGTCAAGGGCGTTTTAGAATTCCTCCTAGTGGTATGAAGCTGGGTATCTAAGGTATTCCACAACCAAGGCGTTAGGGTCAACTCCCACTTGAGACAATGGTGAATGATTTAGGGTTTGTATAAGTCGGCCGTTCAAATACATGGGACATGCCACCATCCTTAAGGGCCTCATTTTATAAAATGAATGCACCACTGTCGTAGTTTAAAAATAATGTGGAATAGCATAAAATTTTGATAGACTACTTATTTTCATGTGAAGACTTTGGACACTACTAACAATTTTTACGGTGCCGGAATATCGGTGACCTATTTTGGCATGCATCTATTTTTTAAGGGGGCTTACTTTGTAACTATGGCAGAACGCCACCTAAATCCACGGGATGGCCATAAGACTAGACAATGTGTTCATAAGGGTTGTATGAATAGATAACCTCCTTAGAAGCCAAGCTACTTAGATTATGTCAAACTGACATAGAGTATATGATGTGTTGCTTAGGTTTGTTGATAAGGCAATGAATGATGCCATGCCATATGTATGCTCAGACTAGATGGTATGACACGGTGAATCAGAGATAAATCTTATACATTAGTCATGCGAAAAGAGCTATAATACTCGGCTTTATGCTAAGTATAAAATCTTATCGTCCGATCTTTTCGAATTGAATACCGGTCTAAAGTGAGACTCAATTGTCTTTTGGTGAACAAGATAATGGTTTGGTTGATTATCTATTTTAAACTAATAGCAAATAAGTAAGTGTCGTTGAGTAAAGTAGAAGTTTTAAAGATTAATACTAAAATGACGAGTTAAAAATAAATGCTTGAAAAACTTAAAGTCAAGATTAGGAAAATTACTAGAACACTTAATAAAGTTAACACCTGGAAACTTTATAACAAACAATAAACTAAACCATCGTAAAATTGCCAAATTGGAATCTAATCGGAATATTGGTCGGAATATGGTGCAATCGGAATGTGGGCAACAATGGTCCAGATCGGAATATATTCCGATCTGTTGATCGGAATGTTGAGGAACAAGGTTGTCGGAATGTTTGAAGAAAATGCAACTGATCGGAATACTGAACGACACCCCCAATCAGAATATTTCAAAATTACCTCCATCGGAATATATGGAGGATAACAATCGGAATAGCATAAAAAGGAGATGGATCGGAATAAGTCAAGACCCACGATCGGAATGGCTAAATTCGAGACCAATCGGAATGTTATAAAAATGGGCCTAATTGGAATGAGTAAACCCTCTTCCGTCGGAATAAATAAGCCCTAATCCGATCACTTCGATCGGAATAACTGGTACTAATCGGAAAACAGAAACCCTTTTCCGATTTGCCAATCGGAAAGAGGGGGAAGGCTGCTGGTCGGAATATCACGATCGGAAAGGGGTTTGTACCCTTTCCGATTTATAAGGGAATCGAAATAAGCTAGGTAATAAGCTACTTATGATAAGCTATCACCAAAACTAGCACGAATCCAAAGTGAAATATACTAACTAAGCACAATCCACAACTTATCCAAACTCAAAATAGGCAAACTTTTAAATCAAACAATTAAAAGATGAACTTTTTTAAGAAAACATTTAAAAAGTAAATAAGCTAATCATGTAAATAAGCCAATAAGCACAAGAATCTTAAAGCTTAATCAAATAAAAGCTTATGTATGAACAAAAACATTAACTTTTTAAGCACAAAACATTAAGATCAACACGGATTTAATGTGATTCACACCAAAATCAATCAAAAAATCAAAGAAAGGTAGAATGAGATTAAGGATTAAAAGCTTAACTAGAACTTGATTAATGAAATAAGCAATACACAAATGTTTAATCTTGAAAGATTAAAAGAAAAGATGAAACTTAGTGAGAGAAAGTTTAGAACTTTCTCTCTCTATAACTAGAAAGAAAAATGACAAATTAAAAATTTTAAACTAAAGCTAACCACCCTCCTAATGTGTATTAGGAGGGTATTTATAGGGAAGGAGGGCATGTGTTGCTTCTTCTTTCTTTCTTTCTTCACGTCTTCTCGACTCGATTTAATTCTTTGTCTTTTCTCGACGTCGTCTCGGGATTTGAACTTGTCTTGATAATTTTCTTCTTTAATTTAGACTCGAGTTCTTCGACTTCATTAAACTTCCGTCTTTAGACTTTTTCTTCGATAAATCTTCAGAATATGTCTTGGACTTCCGTTCTTTTTGCACTCTTGATCTTTTGACTTCGTCTTTTCCCGTTTTCTTCGATAAAAGCCCGTGAAAGCCCGTGTTTTCTTCCTTCTTCATATTTTGGTCCTAAAACACAATAAAAACACAAACCACGCATAATTTCGACTTTTACGACATAAATTACACGTTTTGGTCTTGTTATTATTGGAAATAAGTGGTAAAAGGATAATTGTTTTCACACTTATTAAATCCCCTACACTTGACCATTGCAATGCCCTCATGCAATGCATTAAATTTTAAAGCACGGTTTACATTTTCCATCATAAATAACCCACCTTGGCCTTTATTAAATACTAAACATAAAAAGATAGAAATAAGTAAAGAAATTAAAAACTTACATCGGGTTTGGCCATGAACGTTTATCATCCTCAAGTTTCACGTTCCCCATACCAAGCTTAAAAACGAGATCATTGTTATTATAAGTTAGTAAACTAACACGAACTCATATGGGCCAATTATTCACTTAGACTCCCTTATTCCTAGGTGTATCTCTTATATTTTATTTTTGTCTTGAATGATCACGAGGATGCATTGTTTGACTTATTTCGATAGTTATTTAGGCCGAAAATAAAGTGAACGATTTAATCAATAGTTAGCTAAAGGACAAAATCTTTTAAAACTGCTTCTCGGGACCTCATAAAGTTCATATCTTGGCATAACTCGCTTCACGATTTGAGACCTTTCTCGGACCGATATTTGGCAGCGACTTCATACTTCGAATCTTTGAGAGACGTTCTTGAAATTATGGTCTTCTCTTTATAATAAGAATTTCTTCACTTGAAGTTTTGAGAGATTCTTCATAAATGGACCACGACTTCTTCATTTTTCTCCAATCTTTATTTTGGACTTTGATATACAACGATCCGCCTCCTTTTAGGACTTGGATCTATTTATCCTCATACCTTGTTAGGGTCTTTTTGGATAGACTTCTCCATCATCTTTAGGGGAGTATTTTCTTTTCGTCGTGTGTCTCGATCCTTCATATTGATTTTCGATAAATGATTCTTCACATCACTTTTGGATCTTTAGCAACAAAATGTAGCCCTCATGCCTTGTTAGGGCCTTTTCGGACTCGCCGATCTTCGCATCCCGCTTCAATAAGTTATGCCTTGGCTATGAACTCTAATCCGTACCGAGCAACTTTTAAACGATCTTGGGCTAGAAGCTAAGTAACCTTTTAAATCGTACAACCTTATTTATTATAGATAAATTTATTAACAAGCGATGGGAGAATAGGCTTATAATTAACTCACATAAATTCACGAAAGAATACCAAACTTATAATTGACTCTATCATCTCTCGTTCTCCACAATTTAAAATATCAAGGAATGAGACTCGTGGATGCTTAGCCTATTAAATCAAAGTTTTGGGTTTTCGAGTCATCTATAGGATCTTGCAAATTCTTAGACTTTTTCAAGTTTAGAATTCGCATTTTAAAGTTCCCTTGATAAACGACTCTCTAGGATCAATTATAGGAACTTGCGAAAAGTTCTTGTTCTTAACCCGTGAGAGTTAAGACTTTCGCGTTTTATAGCTCCCTATATAAAAGCTTAGCAAAACTTGACTTAAACACTTTAAGGATACTAGCTAGAGTAAACTTAGATAAGTAAACTCGGGTTGAGTCAAAATATTCACGACTAAGAAAAATTTAAAACCACTTTATTGAAAATTTATTCTAGCAAGAAAAGAAAATAAACATAGCAAAGGAAAATACAACTATACAACTAGGCCAAAATAGATCAAAATTTTTGAAAAATGTCGAAATGAGGGCAAATTCATGGAAAAGACCACTTACTTCGATAGAAGTCCCCCCTACACTTGAGATAAACATTGTCCTCAATGTTTAAGCATGTGGGAGTAAACTCCCCTACACTTAGGACAGTGTGCACTTTGTTTAAATCTTGCTAAGGAAAGGACAACTAAAGTGATTTCAATGTGAACATATAACATATGAAATATTGAATCGCAAGAGTTTAGGATAGAACCGGGAAGATGGGAACACGGTATCACGATTTGTCAAAATTCATCAAGGTGCTCTTTGAAGCTTGAATCCCTGCACAAGATAAGAAACAAGACAACAAACACATACGGGGCACCCCCTACACTTATTATGAAAACAGTAAAGGATAGATCACGGGTTGCCTCCCGAGAAGCGCTTGTTTTTGTTCACCGATTCACGAGCCTGACTCGACCCAATTTAGTTCATGGGGAACGTGGTGAGGGATGGAATCATCTCATGAGAGATGTCCTCACCAAAGTACAGCTTCAAACGCTGGCCATTCACCTTGAAATTGGGCCCATTTGGCTCAGAAAGCTCAATGGTCCCATACGGAAAGACTTTGGCGACGGTGAATGGACCAGATCAGCGGCTCTTCAACTTGCCAGAGAAGATCTTCAACCGAGAGTTAAAAAGTAAGACTTGATCACCAACGTGGAACTCTCGGTTCTTAATCCTTGCGTATGAATGATCTTGGTCTTCTCTTTGTAGATCAGCGAGTTCTCATAAGCTTCATTTCTCAGTTCATTTAGCTCGTTGAGTTGAATCTTGCGATGATCACCGGCTTTGTTGATGTCGAAGTTAGCCCACTTCAAGGCCCAGTGCGCCTTATGTTCCAGCTCGATGGGAAGGTGGCATGCTTTCCCGTACACAAGACGATAAGGCGTACAGCCGATCGGGGTCTTGTAAGCAGTACGGAAAGCCCACAGAGCATCATCTAACTTATCGGCCCACGCGACACGATGCTCTCCCACAGTACGCTCCAAAATTCGCTTCAATCCACGGTTGGATATCTAGGCTTGCCCATTGGTTTGGGGATGATAGGCAGTGGAAAGACGATGATTAACACCATACTTAGCCATGACTCTTGCAAATTGATCATTGCAAAAATGAGTCCCGCGGTCACTAATAATAGCACGAGGAACGCCGAATCGAGCAAAAAGCTGCTTTAAAAAGTTCACAACCACCCTCGCATCATTCGTAGGGAGAGCCTTAGCTTCAACCCATTTGGAAACGTAGTCAACGGCTACGAGGATGTACTTGTTCCCTTTGGAGGATGGAAATGGCCCCATAAAGTCGATGCCCCATACGTCAAAGATTTCACATTCCTGTATGAAATTTTGAGGCATCTCATCTTTATGTGTGATCTTGCCTTGGCGTTGGCAAGCATCACAATGCTTAACCATTTCGTGAGCGTCACGATAAATGGTGGGCCAATAGAATCCAGAATCAAACACTTTCTTAGCGGTGTAGTTGGGACCAAAGTGACCACCGGTGGGTCCTTTATGTCAAGCAGCAAGGATTTGCAAAGCTGCCGGTCCATCAACACAACGACGAATGATCAGATCAGTACATTGTTTGAATAGATAAGGGTCATCCCAAAAGTAAGTCTTAACATCATTCAAGAACTTCTTCTTTTGTTGGGATGTTAACCCTTTGATGAGAATACCACCCGCTAAGTAGTTTGCAATGTCGGCAAACCACGGGGTGTCATCAAGATTGAGATTTATAGACATTAAGGTCTCAAGGGGGAAAGAGTCATTGATCTCTTTGCTCGGATGATCCCCTTGATATGGATCCTCAAGTCGACTCAGATGATCCGCGGCTAGGTTTTCGGAACCCTTCTTGTCACGAATTTCAATGTTGAATTCTTGAAGGAGTAAAACCCAACGAAAAAGTCTTGGCTTATAGTCGTGCTTAGTCATCAAGTACTTCAACGCGGAATGGTCTGTGTATACGATGGTGGTGGATAAAACAAGATAGGGGCGGAATTTTTCAAAAGCATAGACAACAGCTAAAAGCTCTTTTTCGGTTGTCGTATAATGCAATTGAGCCCCCGTCATTGTTTTGCTAGCATAGTGGATTGGTTGGAAGTGTTTATTCACTCTTTGGCCCAAAACCGCACCAATAGCAAAGTCGCTAGCATCGCACATCAACTCAAAAGGCAGCTCCCAATTAGGGGTAACCAAGACTGGTGCCTTAGTTAGCTTATCCTTTAGAAGATTGAAGGCTTCGATACACTCTTTAGAAAAGATAAAAGGAGTATCTTTTTCCAAGAGGTGGGTCATCGGGCGAGCGATTTTAGAGAAATCCTAAATGAATCGACGATAGAAGCCCGCATGACCCAGGAAACTTCTCACACCCTTCAAGGTTGAAGGTGGAGGTAATTTGGCTATGACATCTACTTTAGCACGGTCGACTTCAAGACCGGCTTTAGAGATTTTGTGTCCTAGCACAATGCCTTCTTTTACCATAAAATGGCATTTTTCCCAATTCAGAACAAGGCGAGTGTCGTCGCACCGCTTAAGCATACGTTCCAAATTAGCAAGGCAAGAAGAGAAGGAATCCCCAAAGACCGAGAAATCATCCATGAAGACTTCCATGGTTTGCTTAACCATGTCATGGAAGATAGCCAACATGCACCTTTGGAAAGTCCCGGGGGCATTGCATAAGCCAAAAGGCATCCTTTTGTAAGCAAATGTGCCATAGGGACAAGTGAATGTTGTCTTCTCTTGATCTTGGGGATCGATGGGTATTTGGAAATAACCCGAGAAACCATCAAGAAAGTAGTAATATTCATTACCCACTAAACGTTCAAGTATTTGGTCCATAAAAGGGAGAGGGAAATGATCCTTTCTCGTGGCATCATCGAGTTTGCGGTAGTCTATACAAACTCTCCACCCAGTAACGAGACGGGTAGGAATCAACTCGTTGTTTTGATTGGGCACAACGGTGATACCACCTTTCTTAGGCACACAATGGACTGGACTAACCCATGGTGAATCCGAAATAGGGTAAATCATACCCGCATCAAGAAGTTTGATAACCTCTTTTTTGATGACTTCATGGATTTTAGGATTCACCCTTCGTTGGCTTTGGATTGTGGGCTTAAAGTCATCCTCCATGAGAATTTTATGTGTGCAAAAGTGAGGATCAATTACGCGAATGTCGGAGATTTTCCAAGCGATAGCTCTTTTATGCTTCTTCAATACGCCGATGAGTCGGGATTTTTCTTCTTCTTTCAGGTCCTTTGCGATGATGACCGGTAACTTCTCGTTGTCTTCAAGGAAAACGTACTCTAGATGAGGAGGTAGGTCCTTAAGCTAAAGAGTGGGAGGATCCTCAATAGATGGTGAAACTAACGATGGATCATCATTAGTCACCTCTTTAGGAGAAGGAGGAGAAAACGGGTCTTCATTGAGAAGTCTCTCAATGGTACGAATGTCTTCATCCCAATCGGTGGAAGAATCATCATACTTAATATCGAGAGGACCCAAGCTAGCTTCAAAATCATCCAAGTCACTTTCTGCAAAAGGAGTTAATGTCGGAGCAATTGAGGCAACGGTCTCAACATTGGGTAGAGAAGAAAGAGTACTTTTGCAAGCATCATGAAAATGTTCTTCACAAGCCTCATCGAGAACATCAATAGCATTAACACTCTCATATGAATAAGGTTGCTTAGAAATCTTACCCATGTTGAAGACAATTTTATCGTCACCAACTCTCATGATTATTTCGCCCACGGCTACATCAATGAGAGTGCGACCGGTCCTCAGGAATGGATGTCCAACGATTAATGGAACACGGGGGTCCATCTCGTAGTCAACGACAACAAAATCCGCCGGGAAGGTGAATTTGTCAACGCCAACAAAGACATCTTTGGCTATCCCCACTGGATAAGCAACCGTACGGTTAGCTAATTCCAAAGTCATTTTGGTGGGGAATAGCTCGGGGAGAGATAATTGCTTCCAAACACTTAAAGGCATTAAGTTTATACTGGCACCTAGATCGGCTAGGGCCATGCAATTCTCTACTCCCGGGAAGTTGCAAGGAATCAAGAAGCGATCCGGATCACCAAGTTTGGTGGGCAATTTCCTTAAGAGCACTGCGGAGAAGTTCTCATTAAGTTGGGTCTGAGCGATGTCGAGGAGTTTCTCCTTATTACTGAGAAGATCTTTAAACATCTTAGCATATTTGGGCATGTGAGAGAGAGCCTCGGCAAAGGAGATGTTAAAATTCAATTGTTTAAACATTTTGAGAAAGTTTGAAACTTGAATATCATCCTTGCTCTTTTGCTTCTCTTTCCTCAACCTTGAAGGATAAGGTATATTGGATGAAGAAGAAGGCTTTAGGGGAGTATGATCACTCACAACCACGGCTGGTGGGGAAATGGGGATAAAAGGAAAAGGAGGTGGGGAAAGTTGCTCTTTTTCCTTGTTCACAATCACAGGTGGAGGTGTAGGAAGCTTGGGTTCCGTATAACCTTTTCCACTACGAGTGGTGATTGCTTTCATCTCCCCTCTTGGATTCGCAACGGTGTTACTCGGAAGAGTACCCGAAGAAGAGGGTTGATTACCTTGCATGAGCGAACCGATCATATCACGTATGTTAAGCGCTTGAGTGCTGAAAGAGTCTCTGATGTCTGCACGAATTTCATTGCTTTGTTTTGCCATGTCATTCCTCAGCTCGGCGTGAATATCGCTCCCTTGTTTCGCCATTTCGCCCTTCAAGTTGATGACTTGACTCTGAAGATTCGTCACCATCTCCCGATTAGTCTTCATGAACGTCTCGACGTCTGGACTCACTGCCATCGGTTGATTGAGAGGTGGAGCTTGGTAAGCTTGAGAATTTCCTTGAGTTGGGTATGGGTTTCTTTGGGATTGATATTGATTGGTAGCACGAGGTTGGGATTGATTGTTTCGGTTATAGCTTTGTTGTTGGTTTTGGTTTTGAGGAGGGAAACCGGGTGGAGCAAGATAGATGTTCGAACGATAACTTAGCAAGCTACGGTCTCCTTGAGGACGAGCTTGATAGCCTCCCGTGGGATAAGTACCGTATGCTGCGTTAACGTTTTCAGAAAAATTGCCTTGGGTAGAAGGACAATCATTGTAAGAATGAGGACCACCACATGTGTCACAAGAAATAGCAACGGCTTTAGCTTGTTGAAAGTGGTTTGTGGCCATGGACATGAAATCCTTGTGCATATTCGCGATTTGTCAGGTAAGCTCGGTTATCTCGGGATTGGAAGTAGTAGAAGAAACATTGACTCTCTGATTAAATCTTGAGGATGCGGATGAATCCCAATTCTTGTGGTGAGTAGTCATGTTTTCAATCAACTCTCTACACTCCTTCGGTCTCCTTTTCATAAAAGTACCACCGGTGGCGGCGTTGATCGTGTCACGATCACGAAAAGTGAGACCATTGTAGAAAGTATCAATGAGAGTGACGGGGAGCATATTGTGATTTGGACAGCGGTCGATCAAATCATTGTATCGTTCCCAAGCATCAAAGAGCGATTCATCATTGTCTTGCATGAATCCACTTATTTGGTTACGAAGGTTTGTGACCATGGATGGTGGGAAGTAGCGCGACAAAAAGCGTTGAGTCATGTCATTCCAAGTATGAATAGAATTCTTAGGGAGACGGTCAAACCATTTTTCGGCATGGTGAGAAAGCGAGTGGGGAAAAAGTTAAAGGCGAAGGTCATCCATAGAAACACCGGGGCACTTCATGCTTTGGGTGATGGTAATGAATTTGTCGAGGTGTTTGTTGGCATCATCATCCGGAATTCCACGAAATGGGTTAGTTTGCACTTGTTGGATCATGTGATGCTTCAACGAGAAATCCTGAGCCGTGACGTGCATCGGCGCAATCGGGCCTCCACGTCCGTTCATGGTGGGTTGACACAATTCCTCCATTGTTCGTAAATCAGGTAGGGGGACATTGTTGTTGTTGTTGTTGTTATTCAAATTGGTTAGAGGTGGGTTATTATTGTTGTTATTAACACCAGCCATATCTAGATCTTCACGAGTCTCGGGCTCAGAATAGTTCGAAGATCTAGTACGCATACACCTGCAGAAGAAAAATATACACAGAGAATATCTATATAATCTTTTTGGTGCAAAACCTTTTGGAAAAGAATTGCTTTTTATGATTTTTCAATGTTTTTGTATTTTTGAAGAGTTTATATTTTTAGGATTTTTTGAAAATTTTTAAAGCAAGGAAAATAACGTTCAAAGAACGGATCCCAAATTTAATGCGTCTCTCACTAGAAACCTTTAATCTTAACGAAAAGAGCCGGCAACGGCGCCATTTAATACTCGGATTTATGCTAAGTATAAAATCTTATCGTCCGATCTTTTCGAATTAAATACCGGTCTAAAGTGCGACTCAATTGTCTTTTGGTGAACAAGAGAATGGTTTGGTTGATTATCTATTTTTAACTAATAGCAAATAAGTAAGTGCCGTTGAGTAAAGTAAAAGTTTTAAAGATTAATACTAAAATGACGAGTTAAAAATAAATGCTTGAAAAACTTAAAGTCAAGATTAGGAAAATTAATAGAACGCTTAATAAAACTAACACTTGGAAACTTTATAACAAACAATAAACTAAACCAAGGTAAAATTGCCAAATTGGAATCTAATCAGAATATTGGTCGGAATATGGTGCAATCGGAATGTGGGCAATAATGGTCCAGATCGGAATATATTCCGATCTATTGATCGAAATGTTGAGGAACAAGGTTGTCGGAATGTTTGAAGAAAATGCAACTGATCGGAATACTGAACGACACCCCCAATCGGAATATTTCAAAATTACCTCAATCGGAATATATGGAGGATAACAATCGGAATAGCATAAAAAGGAGATGGATCGGAATAAGTCAAGACCCACGATCGGAATGTCTAAATTCGAGACCAATCGGAATGTTATAAAAATGGGCCTAATCAGAATGAGTAAACCCTCTGCCGTCGGAATAAATAAGCCCTAATCCGATCACTTCGATCGGAATAACTGGTACTAATCGGAAAACATAAACCCTTTTCCGATTTGCCAATCGGAAAGAGGGGGAAGGCTGCTGGTCGGAATATCACGATCGGAAAGGGGTTTGTACCCTTTCCGATTTATAAGGGAATCGAAATAAGCTAGGTAATAAGCTACTTATGATAAGCTATCACCAAAACTAGCACGAATCCAAAGTGAAATATACTAACTAAGCACAATCCACAACTTATCCAAACTCAAAATAGGCAAACTTTTAAATCAAACAATTAAAAGATGAACTTTTTTAAGAAAACATTTAAAAAGTAAATATGCTAATCATGTAAATAAGCCAATAAGCACAAGAATCTTAAAGCTTAATCAAATAAAAGCTTATGTAGGAACAAAAAGATTAACTTTTTAAGCACAAAACATTAAGATCAACACGGATTTAATGTGATTTGCACCAAAATCAATCTAAAAATCAAAGAAAGGTAGAATGAGATTAAGGATTAAAAGCTTAACTAGAACTTGATTAATGAAATAAGCAATACACAAATGTTTAATCTTGAAAGATTAAAAGAAAAGATGAAACTTAGTGAGAGAAAGTTTAGAACTTTCTCTCTCTAAAACTAGAAAGAAAAATGATAAATGAAAAATTTAAAACTAAAGCTAACCACCCTCTTAATGTGTATTAGGAGGGTATTTATAGGGAAGGAGGGCATGTGTTGCTTCTTCTTTCTTTCTTTCTTCACGTCTTCTCGACTCGATTTAATTCTTTGTCTTTTCTCGACGTCGTCTCAGGATTTGAACTTGTCTTGATAATTTTCTTCTTTAATTTAGACTCGAGTTCTTCGACTTCATTAAACTTCCGTCTTTAGACTTTTTCTTCGATAAATCTTCAGAATAGGTCTTGGACTTCCGTTCTTTTTGCACTCTTGATCTTTTGACTCCGTCTTTTCCCGTTTTCTTCGATAAAAGCCCGTGAAAGCCCGTGTTTTCTTCCTTCTTCATATTTTGGTCCTAAAACACAATAAAAACACAAACCACGCATAATTCCGACTTTTACGACATAAATTACACGTTTTGGTCTTGTTATTATTGGAAATAAGTGGTAAAAGGATAAGTGTTTTCACACTTATTAAATCCCCTACACTTGACCATTGCAATGCCCTCATGCAATGCATTAAATTTTAAAGCACGGTTTACATTTTCCATCATAAATAACCCACCTTGGCCTTTATTAAATACTAAACATAAAAAGATAGAAATAAGTAAAGAAATTAAAAACTTACATCGGGTTTGGCCATGAACGTTTATCATCCTCAAGTTTCACGTTCCCCATACCAAGCTTAAAAACGAGATCATTGTTATTATAAGTTAGTAAACTAACACGAACTCATGTGGGCCAATTATTCACTTAGACTCCCTTATTCCTAGGTGTATCTCTTATATTTTATTTTTGTCTTGAATGATCACGAGGATGCATTGTTTGACTTATTTCGATAGTTATTTAGGCCGAAAATAAAGTGAACGATTTAATCAATAGTTAGCTAAAGGACAAAATCTTTTAAAACTGCTTCTCGGGACCTCATAAAGTTCATATCTTGGCATAACTCGCTTCACGATTTGAGACCTTTCTCGGACCGATATTTTGCAGCGACTTCATACTTCGAATCTTTGAGAGACGTTCTTGAAATTATGGTCTTCTCTTTATAATAGGAATTTCTTCACTTGAAGTTTTGAGAGATTCTTCATAAATGGACCACGACTTCTTCATTTTTCTCCAATATTTATTTTGGACTTTGATATACAACGATCTGCCTCCTTTTAGGACTTGGATCTATTTATCCTCATACCTTGTTAGGGTCTTTTTGGATAGACTTCTCCATTATCTTTAGGGGAGTATTTTCTTTTCGTCGTGTGTCTCGATCCTTCATATTGATTTTCGATAAATGATTCTTCACATCACTTTTGGATCTTTAGCAACAAAATGTAGCCCTCATGCCTTGTTAGGGCCTTTTCGGACTCGCCAATCTTCGCATCCCGCTTCAATAAGTTATGCCTTGGCTATGAACTCTAATCCGTACCGAGCAACTTTTAAACGATCTTGGGCTAGAAGCTAAGTAACCTTTTAAATCGTACAACCTTATTTATTGCAGATAAATTTATTAACAAGCGAAGGGAGAATAGGCTTATAATTAACTCACATAAATTCACGAAAGAATACCAAACTTATAATTGACTCTATCATCTCTCGTTCTCCACAGTTTAAAATCTCAAGAAATGAGACTCGTGGATGCTTAGCCTATTAAATCAAAGTTTTGGGTTTTCGAGTCATCTATAGGATATTGCAAATTCTTAGACTTTTTCAAGTTTAGAATTCGCATTTTAAAGTTCTCTTGATAAACGACTCGCTAGGATCAATTATAGGAACTTGCGAAAAGTTCTTGTTCTTAACCCGTGAGAGTTAAGACTTTCGCGTTTTATAGCTCCCTATATAAAAGCCTAGCAAAACTTGACTTAAACACTTTAAGGATACTAGCTAGAGTAAACTTAGATAAGTAAACTCGGGTTGAGTCAAAATGTTCACGACTAAGAAAAATTTAAAACCACTTTATTGAAAATTTATTCTAGCAAGAAAAGAAAATAAACATAGCAAAGGAAAATACAACTATACAACTAGGCCAAAATAGATCAAAAATTTTGAAAAATGTCGAAATGAGGGCAAATTCATGGAAAAGACCACTTACTTCGATAGAAGTCCCCCTACACTTGAGATAAACATTGTACTCAATGTTTAAGCATGTGGGAGTAAACTCCCCTACACTTAGGACAGTGTGCACTTTGTTTAAATCTTGCTAAGGAAAAGACAACTAAAGTGATTTCAATGTGAACATATGACATATGAAATATTGAATCGCAAGAGTTTAGGATAGAACCGGGAAGCTGGGAACACGGTATCACGGTTTGTCAAAATTCATCAAGGTGCTCTTTGAAGCTTGAATCCCTGCACAAGATAAGAAACAAGACAACAAACACATACGGGGCACCCCCTACACTTATTATGAAAGCAGTAAAGGATAGATCACGGGTTGCCTCCCGAGAAGCGCTTGTTTTTGTTCACCGAGTCACGAGCCTGACTCGACCCAATTTAGTTCATGGGGAACGTGGTGAGGGATGGAATCATCTCATGAGAGATGTCCTCACCAAAGTACAACTTCAAACGCTGGCCATTCACCTTGAAATTGGGCCCATTTGGCTGAGAAATCTCAATGGTCCCATACGGAAAGACTTTGGCGACGGTGAATGGACCAGACCAGCGGCTCTTCAACTTGCTAGAGAAGATCTTCAACCGAGAGTTACAAAGTAAGACTTGATCACCAACGTGGAACTCTCGGTTCTTAATCCTTGCGTCATGAATGATCTTGGTCTTCTCTTTGTAGATCAGCGAGTTCTCATAAGCTTCATTTCTCAGTTCATTTAGCTCGTTGAGTATTCACTATTGGACATGGTGATTTACTCAAGTGTTTAGTCATTATATCAATGACTTAGCTACTGTTCCGGGGGAAGTAAAATGATAAGTAGACTTGCGTTGACTTGACGTCTTATGACGGGTCAATGTCAAAAGTGCCAATGTTTAAAAGAATAGTGTTGGATAAAAGGGTATAGAATAACACTTGTATTGTATATTTTTCGGGATTTCATGGTTTGGTAATTTTTATTTTTATATTATTCAAGTATGATTTATACTTGAGTCGATTATTAACGAACGCACTTTATTTGGTAGGTTGCGTTTTTCGTGTTTAAACGGGCATCACTAATCGTCGGCGATCGTCTCATTACCACTATTAGCTAAGGTGAGTCTATAGCCTCGCTTTTAACATGTTTAATTGTTTTATAAAACCCACGAGGGGGATAACATGCTTGTTTTATTAAAATAAAGGGTACAACGAGAAGTTGTGGAAACCCTACTTATTAGAAAAGTATGGGTGCAACGAGAAGTTGTGAAAACCCTACTTATTGGAAAAGTATTTATTATAAACGAAGGGTGCAACGAGAAGTTGTGGTAAACCCTCTTTGTTTTGAAATTGAAAACAAGGGACCCGATTTTATGCTTAGATGAAAGTTATTACATAAGTTAGTTTTAGCCTTAAAAGACCCATGAATCGTGAATTGTTAATCGAAGTAACGCTAATGCTATGGATAGATCTATCGGGGTGACACCCAGTCCGGTCGCGACTAGCTATCGCGTGGTGTTGTGATGCACTAGTAATGAAACATCGGATGCATTGTATAAGAGAGATATACGCACTTGGCTAGGTGTGTTGGGCTGAAATAATATATGTTAACGTTCAATGTCACGAGGCTTATGTAATGACACCGATAATTATTCCGTACAACATAATTGTCTTTCGATGATTTATTAACCCTGGAAGGTTATTTTGAATACTTGTATTCTCTTTATTTAAATTAAAACTCTATAGATTCACTCGGTAAATTTTGCTGACTTTTTAACATGTTTTATCTCAGGTCCATTGGGAAGGCACTCGAGGAAGGCGGTTTCGTGAAGCTTGCTTATTTGAAATGTTTTGGCCTGCTTTTATAAATTATATCCATTCAAATAATTTTTACCATTTACTAGGTTTTGTAAACTTGAAACCGTGTATGAAATTGTACTTTTATTGAATGAAAATGAATGGATGTTTATTAAAACGACTCGTTTTGAGCCGTTTTCTATGACTATGAGATTGAACCATGATAGTAACACCCAAGGACCCTTCCGCTGCTATGACCGAAATTGGGGGTGTTACAGATTGGTATCAGAGTTCAAGTTATAGAGAACGAAAAGATTCTTCAAAAATGAATTTTTGAAATCTTTCAACTATAATGGTTGCAAGTGAAACCTCCGAGTTGCAAATGGACGAGAATGATAGTATTTATATATATATGGCAGCATATATATGTTGTTGTAATCTTTATCGATTATTTGTACTTGTGAATTACAAGGTATTTTTTCATTTATTTAATTATAAATGATAATTTTATACTTATATGAGATTTCTACGACGTAGATTGTCACGAAGCCACCCTAGTCATTTTAATGCTAGCGCCGATGCTATTCCTAAAATGAATCATGTTATTATCGAGACTAACTAAGTTGTGGATATACATGATCCCAACGAAATGGTTAATATTCTTGCTGATATTCTTTTGGTTACAAGAATTTTGATTTTCTTGGTTCTTATTCTTGATTTATCGATCCGTTCATTTCGTTTAGAAAATTTAAATTTCATTAATCTTCGACTTTATATTGTTTTGATAGAAACAAGTTTTTCCGAGATGGTACTATTGATTGTTAGGGATTGAGATTGATTGTTATGGTGTTCACATGCCAACCAGGATTCCATATCATATCACTGATCATTTTCTGCTAAATTAGTTTCTCATTTGTTTCGATCTTGATCTTTTGCGTTGAGCTGGTGATGCTTAAATAAAGTGATTTATAATCGTTGAAATAAATTGGCCATTTATTTGAGCAAGGAAATTATAAATTGTTGAACTACAAATTTCTGAATCATATTTGGAAGGACTTGATCAATCCATGGAAATAATGATTCACAAACGTGTGGGCTTAAGCATATAGCATCTGCGTGATTAAACTCTTATTAACTCATAATTCGTTTGCTCGATTCATTCTTTGATTTTGTTCCTCTAATTCCTTGATCGTGAGATGGTTGTATTGGGGCTATTCCAAAACCGCCAATTGAGGAGGATATCAAGCGTCTCTGAAAAACACTAAAGAAATATTCTTCTTGTGGGACCGAGGAGCCTTCTTTGCCACATGAATTATCTAGTAAATCTTGTGGATTAGTTTATCAATTGTAGTATCTTTTCATAAATCCCTAACTAAACTGTGACATCAGTTAGTAGGACTAGTCTTTTAAGTTGTATGGCATTAGACGATGATTATCTATAATGCTTAACTATACAACTTGTACTAGTTTGTGATCAATGGAATGACTATCTTTTGATTTCAAATTCTACATCGTTCGATTAATATCTTTCTCTGCCTTTCTCATTTAAATTCATGTGGTATAACGCAATCATTGAATGAATACTCATTATGATTTGATTTGAGTTGCACATGAATCAAGCAGTCAATGAAAGCTAAGACTGAAGCACGAACGTGCCAAGTTATTAGTGAATAAGTTGTAGTATCTTTATTTGAATTCATGGCCAACATGAATGATGCATTTGGAACTGGAGCTAAAGCTAAATCTGGTGGAACTGGAACCGGTGGAGCTGAAGCTGGAGCCGATAATGTTCATGGTATGGATGGAACAAATGTGCCCGAAGTTAGAGGCTATAACTACACTTCATTCATTAAGTACAAACCATAGACTCTTAAGGGGACTAAAGATGATGGAGGATTGTGTCAGTTGTTGAAAAGCTAGGGTCAGTCTTTCGAATTAGTGCCCCTAATTAGGAGGATAAGGTGCAGTTTGAAATCGCTACTCTCCAAGGTCGTGCGTTAATTTGGTGGGATGGCTGATAACTAAGTTTTTACCTAGTAAGAAAGATTCGTTGATGTATGTCTAATCGAATTGATCCTGGTTAACTATGCGACTCAGTCGTTCTTTGGTGAAACAAATAGTTGTGTCGTTCTAGTAATTAAAAAGTGCAAAACGTAAAACTAAATGACGTTAATTTAAATCTAAATCTAATTTAAAATAAAAGACGAGAATTTAAAAGCGTGACAAAAATTAAATAGAAATTAAAGTAAATGACGCAAACTTAAATCTATCTAAGGCAAACTTAAAAACGCAACTAAAACTTAAACTAAGGCAAGGCTAAAATAAATCTAAGGCAAGTAATCTTAAAGTGCAACTAAGTAAAAAGGCGGAAAAGATAAAGCTTGAAAATTAAAACAAGACATAAAAATGAAGCCCCCATCGGAATACCATCGCAATATGGCAATCGCAATATCCACTCAATCGCAATGCCCAATCGCAATGACGCCAAAAAGGAATCCTGTCGCAATATAAACAAAAACAATATCGTCGGAATGTTGAAACTTAAACCCAATCGCAATGTCACAATCGCAATCCTGTCGCAATAACACCACATTCCTATCGCAATATACTCAAAATCAAACCAATCGCGATCCTGATCGCAAAACGAATCGGAATGTAAAACCTTTACGCCATGCACCGATCGCAATATGGGTCGAAATACCAAAACCCATATGCGATGCAGTGAACGTAATGCTGGTCGCAATACCCCATCGCAATAGGGTTAACCTTTGCGATGGCTTGTGATTCGAAATAAGCAAATCTAATAAGCTAACTTGAATAAGCACAAACCAAAACTTGATTAAAAAGATATAAAACGAGACAATAAGCAACAAAGTTAAAGACTTTTTAATACACGAAATAAGAAAAAAAACAATAAGCAAACTTTAAGAAAAATGAAACTTTTTAGAAAACTTAGAAAAACAAATAAGCTAAGTACAAAACAAGCCAATAAGATTGTCAAACTTATAGCTTATCTCATACAAAAAATTAGAAAAAGTAAAAGGGTAAACTTTTTAATCAAATAAGCAAAGAGATTAAGCAATTTCTTGCTTAATCCGAATTTAAAGCAAATAAAAACAAGAAAAGTAGAATGAGAATGGTAAAATAAAGCTTGATCAAAGGTAAATAAAGATTAAAGCAACAAAATTAAGAACACTTACTTGGAATTAAAAGGAATTAAAGTGCAAGACAAATATTTAAAATTACATGAAAAGTAAATTTTGCAAGAAAATGAAAATGGAAGAACTAGTGTCACTCTAGCCAACAAGAGAAAAAGAAATGATTATCTAATCTATTTATAGGGAGGATTAGGAGGTGCTTAGGAAGCTTCCTCCCCTCTTTCATCTTTCCTTAATTGCACCATTAAGTCCTTAAGTCTTTAATCTTCTTAAATATTGGACTTTAATGACTTTGTCTCGGGATTTCTTTAAACTCGTCTTGTAATTCTTCAAAAAATTAGACTCGAGTTCTTCAGCTTTTAGTAAACTTCCGTCTTTTGACTTTTTCTTCGATAAATCTTCAGAATTGGTCTTGGACTTCCGTTCTTTTTGCACTCTTGACTTCTTGACTTCGTCTTTCGTCTTTTTCTTCGATAAAAGCCCGTGAATGCCCGTGTTTTCTCCCTTTTCCACATTTTCGTCCTAAATCACAACAAAAACACAAACCACGCATAATTCTGACATTTACGACATAAAATACATGTTTTGGCTTGGTTATTATTGTAATTAAGTGGTAAAAAGGATGGATGTTTACACACCTATCAAATCCCCTACACTTGACCATTGCAATGTCCTCATGCAATGCATTAGTTACAAAGCACGTTTACATTTTTCATCAAAATCAATCCACCTTGGCCTTTATTAAAGAGATAGAAAACTATAAACATTCAAAGTAAAGAAATCAAAAGCATACCTTTGGGTTTTGGAAATGTCATGAATGATCATCATTCTCAGGTTTTCACTTTCTCCAAACCAAGCTTAAAAACGAGATCATTGTTATTATAAGTTAGCAAACTTAACACAAACTCATGTGTGCCAATTATTCACTTAGACTCCTTTATTCCTAGGTGTATCTCTTATATTTTATTATTGTCTTGAATGATCACGAGGATGCATTGTTGACTTATTTCGATAGTTATTTAGGTTGAAAATAAAGTGGGACGATTTAATCAATAGTTAGCTAAAGGACAAAATCTTTTAAAACTGCTTCTCGGGACCTCATAAAGTTCATATCTTGGCATAACTCGCTTCGCGATTTGAGACCTTTCTCGGACTGATATTTTGCAGCGACTTCATACTTCAAACCTTGAGAGACGTTCATGAAATAATGGCCTTCTCTTCATAATAGGAATTTCTTCACTTGAAGTTTTGAGAGATTCTTCATATTAGGACCACGACTTCTTCATTTTTCTCCAATCTTTATTTTGGACTTTGATATACAACGATCCGCCTCCTTTTTGGACTTGGATTTATTTATCCTCATACCTTGTTAGGGCCTTTTCGGATAGACTTCTCCATGACTTTTGGGGAATTTTAGCTTTTCGTCGTGTGTCTCAATCCTTCATATTGATCTTTGATAAATGATTCTTCACATCACTTTGGATCTTTAGCAACAAAATATAGCCCTCATGTCTTGTTAGGACCTTTTCGGACTCGCCAATCTTCGCATCCCGCTTCAATAAGTTATGCCTTGGCTATGAACTCTAATCCATACCGAGCAACTTTTAAACGATCTTGGGCTAGAAGCTAAGTAACTTTTCAAATCGTACAACCTTATTTATTGCAGATAAATTTATTAGCAAGCGATGGGAGAATGGGCTCATAATTAACTCACATAAATTCACGAAAGAATACCAAACTTATAATTGACTCTATCATCTCTCGTTCTCCACAGTTTAAAATCTCAAGGATCTTGTAAACTCTTAGACTTTTTCAAGTCGCTTATTAAATCAAAGTTTTGGGTTTTCGAGTCGCTTATAGGATCTTGCAAACTCTTAGACTTTTTCAAGTTTAGAAATCGCATTTTAAAGTTCCCTTAATAAACGACTCTCTAGGATCAATTATAGGAACTTGCGAAAAGTTCTTGTTCTTAACCCGTGAGAGTTAAGACTTTCGTGTTTTATAGCTCCCTATATAAAAGCCTAGCAAAAATTGACTTAAACACGTTAAGGATACTAGCTAGAGTAAACTCGGGCTGAGTCAAAAGATTCACAACGTTTGAAAATTAAAACCACTTTATTGAAATTTATTCTAATAAGGAAAGAAAATAACTATACAAAGGTAAATATTAATAGGCCAAAGTAGATCAAAAATTTTGAAAAATGTCGAAAAATTGATTTTCCGGTTAAAATGAGGACAAATACAAGGAAAAGGCCACTTAACTTCGATAGAAGTCCCCCCTACACTTGATATAAACATTGTCCTCAATGTTTAAGCGTGTGGGAGTAAACTCCCCTACACTTAGGACATTGTGCACTTTGTTTAAATCTCGCTAAGGAAAAGACAACTAAAGAGATTCCTATTTTAATATTGGAAAATATAAAATAGTTAATCGAAAAGAGTTTAGGATAGAACCGGGAAAATGGGAACACGGAATCACGGTTCGTCAAAAATCATCAAGAGTGGATCATTGAGCTCGAATCCCTGAATAGTAGAAGAGAGGAAATAGCAAACACCAACGGATCTCCCCTACACTTAGGATAAAGAAAGCTAAAAGATAGATACATGGGTTGCCTCCCAAGTAGCGCTTGATTTTTTGTTAACCGAGTCGTGAGCCTGACTCGACCTTGATTAGCATAGGAAGAAGCATGAAACATATCCACCGGGATCAAAGACATAGTTTTCGTCCATCAAATAGCACAAGCTTAAGGCGAACAAGGCAAGCCAAAGAAGAGTAGGCAAGGTTCCCTTAAGCCAAGACGGATCACGGTGGGAGCAAGGGTGAAGTGGTGCAAGCATATCTCCAATAGTTCCAAAGATTTTTCCTTTTATTTCATCAGACAGATACTGAGATGGCTGAAGAATATCGATACCGGGGTCGAACACCTTTTCCTTTAAGGGAAAATAGCACTCAGGCTTAGCAGAATGTGAAGAAGATGATCCGCGAAGAAAATGCACAACCTCATCCTCAGAAGGTGGACAAAGAGGTGTTAAATCATACGTGCTGCGGATGGTGGTGTCGTCCGGTTGCTTCTCCTTTGAAAGAATTTTCTTCAAATCCAAAGTAGGATCAAGACCATAATCATCAAAGTCTAAAGGAGGAGCATCACTCTCATGAGGGAAGTAAGTATTGAGAAAAGTAGAGAAGTCTTCCTCAAATGAGTAGTCATCCAAATTAGGATCAAGTGATGGCGGAGGATCTTCATCATGTGAAGAATCACTAGAAAGAGTATCGGCCTCATCAAAATCATCATAAATGGGCATGTCGGGATACTCGGAAGTAAAATCATCATAATCCTCCGTATGTGAGCTAGAATCATCATCATAAGCATCAAAGATCGGTGGAGAATCATAAATGGGTGAAGGTTCCAAATTGGATATAGAATCATCCACATCATCTTCAAAAAGTGGATTATCAATGCAAGACTCAAATAGAGGATTGTTGTAGACGACAAAATCATCAAGCACATTAATCATATTCGCTGATTCTCATCCATAGGATGTGCTGGTAAGCTTTCCTATTTTAAACACTTGTGCATCATTCCCGACTCTTAAGATTAACTCACCTTCGGCAACATCAACTAGAGCTCGTCCGGTTCTCAAGAATGGTCGACCAAGTATTAAAGGAATACGAGGGTCCATTTCATCATCAACAACAACAAAGTCGACCGGAAAAGTGAAGGTGTCAACTTTAATGAACACATCTTCGGCAATACCAACGGGGTAAGCGTGAGTGCGATTTGCAAGCTCAAGAGTCATCTTTGTTGGAGTAAGGTCGGGCAATGATAGTGCTGTCCAAACACTTAAAGGCATCAGATTAATACTGGCCCCGAGATCAGCTAGGGTAGTAAATTCTTCGGTTTTGTTAAAAATGCAAGGCAACACAAAACGACTGGGATCTCCAAGTTTTTCCGGAAGTTCTTTACGAATAACTACAGAACAGTTTTCATTTAACCGTGTGTTGGCGAGCTCAATCAGCTTCTCCTTCTTGTTAAGCAATTCCTTGAATGCTTTGACAAATTTCGGCATGTGGACAAGTGCTTCAACAAGGCTAATGTTGAAATTCATTTGAGAGATCATCTTCAAATAATTCGACACTTGAGTTTCATCCTTAGTGAGAAAGTTAGGCTTGTCCAAGCGAGAAGGATATGGGATGTTGGGTTTATAGGTAGAAGGTGTAGGTGTAGCAGGTAAAGGTTGAGATGTTGAAGGGTTCTTCTTGGGTACTTTGTCACGACGAGGCGGAGACGGTAATGGTGTACTAATACTGGGTGTGGGAGTGGTAGGGATAAATGGTGGTGGAGGAGGTGTAGATGATGGGGGCGGGATAGGTGGTCCTACTAAAGTAACTCCACTATGGGTAGTAATAGCACTCACATTCGCTCTCGGATTGGTGACGGTGTTTGAAGGTAGAGAACTCGAAGAAGAGGGTTGAGTGGTGGGTAAGAAACTAGCCAGCATATTCTTCAAATCATTCATTTGATTGCTGAAGAAGGATTGAATATCATTTCAAAGCTCGGATCTAATGTCATTCCCTTGCTTGGTGATATCCCCTTTCAAATTGATAATTTGGCTCTGTAGATTCTTAATTTGCTCTCCTTGGGTTCTCATTAAGGCTTCAACATCTTGATTGATGGGTGGGGCTTGTTGGGCGGGTGGGTGATAAGGATTAGAAGCTCTTAGTGGGATTTGGTTGCTTCTATTGTAGTTGTTGTTGGGGTTTTGGTTTTGAGGAGAAAAACCGGGTGAAAGGTAATTGTTGGACCGGTAACTTAGCAAATTTCTATCCCCTTGAGGTCGAGCTTGGTAATTTTCCGGTGAATAATTACCATAAGCCGCATACACGTTTTCTGGATTTCCTTGAGTAGAAGGACAATCAGTGTATGAGTGTGGACCGCCGCATGTCTCACAAAGATTGGCTACCGCTTTAACTTGTTGTTGGTTTGTAGCGAGAAGCAAGATATTTTTGTTCATTTCGGTCATCATGCGGGTGAATTCGGTCATGTCGGGGCTTGCTTAAGTAGAAGAAACATTGACTCTCGGGTTGTTCCTTGAAGAAGCGGAGGAATCCCAGTTTTTGTGGTGAGTAGTCATGTTCTCAATAATCTCTCTACACTCCTTCGGGTCTCCTTTTCATAAATGTTCCACCGGCGGCTGCATTAATCGTATCACGATCACGAAAAGTCAAACCGTTGTAGAAAGTATCAATTAAAGTCACAAGGAGCATGTTGTGGTTTGGACAACGATCGATTAAGACATTATATCTTTCCCAAGCATCAAAGAGAGATTCATCGGGTTCTTGCATGAAACCGCTGATTTGATTGCGAAGGCTCGTGACCATGGATGGTGGAAAGTAGCGCGACAAAAAGCGTTGAGTCATGTCATCCCAAGTATGAATAGAATTCTTTGGAAGATGATCAAACCATTTCTCGGCGTGGTGTGATAAAGTATGTGGGAAGAGTTGTAGGCGAAGAACATTCATTGTGGCACCGGGCAACTTCATGCTTTGAGTGATTGTAATGAATTTGTCGAGGTGTTTGTTGGCATCATCATCAGGCATTCCTCAAAAAGGATTTGTTTGCACTTGCTGGATCATATGATGCTTCAACGAAAACTCCGGAGCCGTGATTTGCATCGGCGCAATCGGTCCTCCTCGTCCAAACATAGTAGGTTGACAAAGCTCCTCCATGGTCTGAAGATCGGGCTGTGGAAGAACATTGTTGTTGTTATTATTGAGGTGCGGTGGATTATTGTTGTTGTTCACACCAGCCATACCTAAATCTTCTCGAGTCTCGGGCTCTTGATAATTAGAAGATCTAGTACGCATACACCTTCAAAGGTAAAAGAAAAAGAAACCAAACACAAAGAGAATATATATACACATTAAAAATAAAATCTTTTTGGATTTTTGAAATTTTTTTAATTTTTATGGATTATTAACAATTTTTAATTTTTTTGATTTTTGAAATTGTTAAGCAAGAAAAATAACGCTCACGAATGAACGGATCCCAAAAAGCAATGCGTCTCTCACAGAAAACCGTTAATCTTTACGAAAAGAGTCGGCAGCGGCGCCATTTGATAACTAAGTTTTGACCTAGTAAGAAAGATTCGTTGATGTATGTCTAATCGAATTGATCCTGGTTAACTATGCAACTCAGTCGTTCTTTGGTGAAACAAATAGTTGTATCATTGTAGTAATTAAAAAGTGCAAAACTTAAAACTAAATGATGTTAATTTAAATATAAATCTAATTTAAAATAAAAGACGAGAATTTAAAAGCGTGACAAAAATTAAATAGCAATTAAAGTAAATGACGCAAACTTAAATCTATCTAAGGCAAACTTAAAACGCAACTAAAACTTAAACTAAGGCAAGGCTAAAATAAATCTAAGGCAAGTAATCTTAAAGTGCAACTAAGTAAAAAGGCGGAAAAGATAAAGCTTGAAAATTAAAACAAGACATAAAAACGAAGCCCCCATCGGAATCCCATCGCAATATGGCAATCGCAATATCCACTCAATCGCAATGCCCAATCGCAATGACGCCAAAAAGGAATCCTGTCGCAATATAAACAAAAACAATATCGTCAGAATGTTGAAACTTAAACCCAATCGCAATGTCACAATCGCAATCATGTCGCAATAACACCACATGGATCCTATCGCAATATACTCAAAATCAAACCAATCGCAATCCTGATCGCAAAACGAATCGGAATGTAAAACCCTTATGCGATGCACCAATCGCAATATGGGTCGGAATACCAAAACCCTTATGCGATGCAGTGAACGCAATGCTGGTCGCAATACCCCGTCGCAATAGGGTTAACCTTTGCGATGGCTTGTGATTCGAAATAAGCAAATCTAATAAGCTAACTTGAATAAGAACAAACCAAAACTTGATTAAAAAGATATAAAACGAGACAATAAGCAATAAAGTTAAAGACTTTTTAAGACATGAAATAAGAAAAAATCAATAAGCAAACATTAAGAAAAATGAAACTTTTTAGAAAACTTAGAAAAAAAATAAGCTAAGTACAAAACAAGACAATAAGATTGTCAAACTTATAGCTTATCTCTTACAAAAACATAGATAAAAGTAAAAGGGTAAACTTTTTAATCAAATAAGCAAAGAGATTAAGCAATTTCTTGCTTAATCCGAATTTAAAGCAAATAAAAACAAGAAAAGTAGAATGAGAATGGTAAAATAAAGCTTGATCAAAGGTAAATAAAGATTAAAGCAACAAAATTAAGAACACTTACTTGGAATTAAAAGGAATTAAAGTGCAAGACAAATATTTAAAATTACATGAAAAGTAAATTTTGTAAGAAAATGAAAATGGAAGAACTAGTGTCACTCTAGCCAACAAGAGAAAATGAAATGATTATCTAATCTATTTGTAGGGGAGGATTAGGAGGTGTTTAGGAAGCTTCCTCCCCTCTTTCTTCTTTCCTTAATTGCACCATTAAGTCCTTAAGTCTTTAATCTTCTTAAATCTTAGACTTTAATGACTTTGTCTTGGGATTTCTTTAAACTCGTCTTGTAATTCTTCAATAAATTAGACTTGAGTTCTTCGGCTTTTTAGTAAACTTCCGTCTTTTGACTTTTTCTTCGATAAATCTTCAGAATTGGTCTTGGACTTCCGTTCTTTTTGCACTCTTGACTTCTTGACTTCGTCTTTCGTCTTTTTCTTCGATAAAAGCCCGTGAATGCCCGTGTTTTCTCCCTTTTCCACATTTTTGTCCTAAATCACAACAAAAACACAAACCACGCATAATTCCGACATTTACGACATAAAATACATGTTTTGGCCTGGTTATTATTGTAATTAAGTGGTAAAAAGGAGGGGTGTTTACACACCTATCAAATCCCCTACACTTGACCATTGCAATGTCCTCATGCAATGCATTAGTTACAAAGCACGTTTACATTTTTCATCAAAATCAGTCCACCTTGGCCTTTATTAAAGAGATAGAAAACTATAAACATTCAAAGTAAAGAAATCAAAAGCATACCTTCGGGTTTTGGAAATGTCATGAATGATCATCATTCTCAGGTTTTCACTTTCTCCAAACCAAGCTTAAAAACCAGATCATTGTTATTATAAGTTAGCAAACTTAACACAAACTCATGTGGGCCAATTATTCATTTAGACTCCCTTATTCCAAATTGAAAATTCTTTTCGTGCATTAGAGCTCGTAAGTATATCGAAAAAGGTTGTGGATTATTCCTAGCTTAAGTATCGTCGAAGGAATCGTAAGAGAAGTAAGTATAATTACTCTAGTCATTTGTAACTATTCCAAAGTGTTCTGGGAGATTTTCCAGGTTTTTCGCCTCCAAGGCAAATATAATTCCTAATTGATCTAATTTCTAGTACTGCAACTGTGGTACATGAGCCATATTTATTAGCACCCTCTGAGTTGAAGTAATTATTTGTACAGTATTAAGAACTATCTGATAGAGGTTTTATTCGATCGAGCTAGTCAGTTTGTAGAACTCATATTCTATTCGTTAAGAAGGAAGATGGTTCGTTTCGTATGTGCATCGTTTACCGAGAGCTACATAGGCTAACGATCAAGAATCGTTACCCACTTCTAAGAATTGATGATCTATTTGATCAACTTCGAAACTCTCGTGTTTTCTCCAAGATTCTAGTGTTTTCTCCAAGATTGATCTTTGTTTTGCTTATCATCAACTTCGCCTACGCGAGGAAAATATTCCTATTACGGCATTGAGAACTTGTTATGATCATTATGAGTTTAGTGTTATGCCTTCTGGTTTGACCAGTAAACCTGTTGTATTCAATGACTTAATGAATTGTATGTGTAAGCCGTGTCTTAATAAATTCGTAATCGTTTTCTTTGATGATATTCTAATCTGCTCGAAGAGCGAGGAAGAACATGCCGAACACTTAAGGATTATCTTGAACTTGTTAAAGAACGAAAATTGTACGCGAAACTCTCAAAGTGTAATCTTTGGCTTAAGTTCTGTACAATTTATCTGACATGTGATTGATAAAAGTGGCATACATGTTGATTCTGCGAAAATTGAAGCCATCGAAAATTTGAATGTTCCAACTATTCCAAGTGAAGTACGAAAAATTCTAGGTTTGGCTGGTTATTACTGAAGGTTTATTGAAGGATTCCCTTTGATATCAAAACCAGTAACTAAGCTAACTCAGAGAATGAACCGTATGTGTGTGGCATTGATGAAGAGAAAGCTTTTCAAACCATGAAAAGAAAACTCTGCAGCACGCCGATCTTATCGTTACATGAAAGAACTAAAGGTTTTGTTGTTGATCGTGATACATCTCCTATATGTTTTGGAGTTGTTTTGATTGTGTATGCTTGTAGGAAACCTAAGAAGAATGAGGAAACTGCACAACCCACGACTTGTAATTGGGTGCGGTGATTTTACTCTTCGTCTATTCAGACATTAATTGTATGGCACTAATGTACGGTATCCATCGATAGTAAGAGCATACAATGTATTCTGGAATAAAAGAGGTAAATAAGCCTTTAAGTGATTACGATTGTCTTATTCGTTATCATTTGGGAAGTAGGAGCAAATTACAATGGACTTAATTGTTAAGCTCTTGAAAACTCAGTCTGAATATGATTCAATTTGTGTCAATGTTGACTGATTGAATCTGCTCATTTCATTCCGACAAATAAATGATCGTGCGAACTAAGAATCGTTTGTTAACTGCTCGTAGTAGACATAGAAGTTATGACGATGTGAAGCGAAAACCTTTGGAAATCGAGGTAGGTGGAAAAGTTATGCCAAAGCTGTCACCATGAAAAGGTTGCTATATATTTTGGAAAACGTGGGAAGTTAAGTCCCCGTTAGTCTGGACCATTCGAGATGATATCAAGAGTAGGTCCGGTGGCATGAAAACTTAAATTACCTCGAGAGCTACAAGGAATTCACAATACTTTTCATATGTCGAACCTAAAGAAATTTCTTCCCAACGAAGATCTTACTAACCCTCTTGATGAAGTATGAATCGACGGTAAGTTGAATTTCATCAATGAACCTGTTGATATTATCGATAAGGAATTTAGACAACCGAAGCAAAGTCGTATTCCTATTGTCAAATCTGATGGAACTCAAGACGAGGACCAAAAATACGTTTAACCCTTTGATTTCAACGAGCAATCGAGGAAGAACGCAAGTTGATCTTCGGGACAAAGATCCCAATTTGGTGGGGATGATGTGACAATCCGTCAATTTCAGGTCGATATTTTAATCTCGACTATTAAGTATTATATGTTTACTTTAATGAGAATCTTAAATTATCGATCTTTAGGAAAAGAGAGCAAAAGTAGGGCAAGTATTAAGTGTCGGTTTAGGAAAACCAAGCACTAATGACCAATGAAGTTCAAGTTCGTTTCCTAAGGAGGCAAGTGTGTTGTGCTAAGAGGTGATTAATGGATTATATTGATGAGAAATGAAAAGAAGAAAAGAGATTAGAAGAGAATGACGATTACAATTATGAATTAAACTAAGACGAATAGTCGTACACGTAAAACCGTAAAAAGTGACAAAATAAAAAATTTACCCTAAAAATTCCTTAAAAAATTGCAATAAATCCTAAAAAATGTAATTAGAGTTAATAAAAAATCAAAAATCACTCAAACCTTTTATTTAATTAAATAATGATTTTTTAATGCTAATTAAAGCCCAAAGAATCAATTTAATTAACAAAAAGCCCAAAATGAGATTTTTTCACTTGTAAACCTCTAAAATGACTTAACTAAATTTATAACTATTTTTGAAAATTTTAAAATTAATAAAAACTATTTAAAAATAATTAAAAACTATTAAAACTTAAAATAATTCTAAAAGTTAATCTAATGACAATAAAATATTCTAAAAATTGTAAAATTCCTAACTTAATGTATTTGATGTAAGAAAAATGAAAAACATTGAAAAATCTAAATTTTAATTTTTAATAATAAAATAATAATAAAATATTAATAAAAATCCAAAATTTATAATAATTCTAAAAAGTTGCAAACTAGTTTATTTTAACCTAAATAATATAGAAATTAAGTTGAAATTACAAAAATACCCCTATTGAGCCTAGAAATGGGCTAAAAGTCCAAACAGTCCCTTAATGGGCTCAAATTGGCCCAATAAGAAAACTGTTGTCCAAATAAGCCCAAAAGCTCCTATCTGACTTAAATATGATTTTAAGAACAAAACTATGAAGGCCCAAAAGCTGAAAATGTGTTTAAGCTAGCTTATTTCAAAGCAGCTTATTCTTAATGGGCTTTTTGGCCCACTAAGCTATAAGCTGATGCCATAAGCTCAAATTTGACACACAAGCTTCTTTTGAGTTACTTAAGAGATCTGTAAAAAGAAAATTGTAAAAAGCACAAGAAATAAGCCTGAAATAAGCCAAGACTCTCTTCACAAAACGACAAAATAGTCGTTTTTGAGTTCTAGACCACCTCAAGTGCTGATTCAACTTTCAAAAGCTTTTAAAGGACTTAACTAAGCAAAATAATCAAAAAATTTCAAATAAGCACAAGCAATAAGCCAGAATAAGCAGATAAGCACTTGTTTAGAAGTCAAGTTAATGAGTTTTCTAGTAAAAAGTCAAAGTCAAAGTCTAATAAGCTCCAGATCAAATAAATGGGTCAAATGAGGAAGATCTATAACAAAAAATAAGTTGTTGCAAGCCTGGATAAGCCAAATTGGCTTATGAATAAGCTGAATGATGATTAACACTAGCAGGGGCTAGCTTTGGAGTCTCAGCAGTGGGAAAAGTTTCCACTGCTTGACTTAATTGACCTTTTGTCTTATATGACTTTTTGTTGGATTCAAGTTACAAACAAGGCACCCTTGTAATCAGTTGATCACAAGGAGTCAAGAAAAACAAAAATATCACACTTCCAATCAGCCAATTAGCACAGATTAATCAAAACATCACCAAATCAGTCATAGACATGAACAATAAGCAAATTTCACTCAATAAGCAGTTTTAGCAAAAATCAGCCAACCAAATTGCACCAAAAGCATACACAAGCTATAATAAATTCAAATGAACAAATTCAAACAGGTTTCATGCAATGGTTTAAGGTCTAAGTCAAGATTCAAGCACAAAAAAGTTACTGATGAGCTAAGAACATGTAGTTATGAACACTTGCTGATATACTTGACCACACAGCCAAATTCAAACACTTAGATCTTCTTAACAGGTTATGTTGGATATAATTTATCACTTTTTATCCTAAATCTAAGCCTAGAACTAGGTGTGCACCAAATCACAGTCCAAAATATCACTTAATCAAGATTTTATAAGCATATGTTTGATTTAGGTGTTCAAAAGCATACAACTTGCAGATATTCACTCTATTACACTTCTTAAACAAGAACCACTAGCATACAACAACAAAAACTTAACCAATAACATAAATACTTCAATATGCAGTTGACCCAAACACCCCTTTATAATTTGAAAACAAGATTTTCAAATCAAAAGTTGGAATTAGGTTAGCACATGCATACATAAACATCAAAACATCAAACTTAAACAGAATCAACAAGATTTGGAGCCCAAGAACAACACATACACAAGCAGAACTCAAATATCACAAATATCCAAATTTTTGACAGATTTTGAGATTAAGGGTTCAAACCTCATGGATGTACATCCACACCTATGTATGTTTGAGCTGATGTGCTAGCAAGAGCAAGCACAAGCTTCCAATATCAAGCTGCTAAGATGGAACAAAGTTAGAAGCAAAAATAATAAACAAAAAGGTGACAAATCCTTGATTAATGCAACCCTTATACCCCACACTTGATTATCCCCAAGTTATAAGCCTCACAACACCTTGATAACACAATATCAGGATGCTATGATCTACTTATAGCCCAAGAATTCCAAGGTGTACCAAGGACATAGCAAAATATCAAGGTTTTAGGACTTTAAGCAATTTTTGCACAAAGCTTAAAGAAAACGTTTTGAGATTCAGTTTTAGCAAACACATAACATAAATAAGCAGTATAAGAGATTGGCACTTGACTTTTCTTCACAAATTCAAACTCTTTTCATTAAACAATGAACAAGCATTTACAAAAAAGTGAACTAGGAAAAATTCAAGAGCAAATTGAAAATGAAAGAGTCCTATGCCTTTTAAAGGCTACAATGTATAAAAACATATAAACCCTAGTGCTTGAAGTCCCAAAAATGCCCTTGAGGATTTTGAATATCTTGGAATAATGTGACTTTCTTTGACAGGTTGTGGAACTGGCAAGTGATAGAATTTTGATCAAAGGCCTCAAATAAGCTTAGGATGAAAGCAGAAATCTTGGGCGTTGGATGGCTGGCAAGGTTTTGGCAGTTTGTTCCAAGGTGTAGGAGGAGAATCTTGTGTGGGGTTGTTGAGTGATGTGGCAAGGTTTTTTAGAGTTGGGTTATGATTATGATATGCTAAATCATAAATCTGGAGATGATGGAGGTTTAATTACAAGCCATTAGTAAAAAACCCAATTTGTGTTCATGTGTGAACAGTAGCATGTTTAATCTGGTTTAGGATTCAAAAATGTGTTAACCGCGTTTAATAAATAACTAATTAAGTTAGTTATTAAACGAGTGTGGGTGGATTGGTGAGGTGGATGAATGGGGGATTGTGATTGGTGGAAATGGGTAAGTGGGGCACGTGTCATGCAAGGGTTGGTTAAGGTAAGTTTTGTTTCTGCCCAATTCAGTCCCTCTCTTTTCTTCCTTCTTTCATTTGAAGTTTAAATAACCAAAACTGAATTTCCTTTGTTATTCAAGTTTTGGTTATCACACGTTGGCTACAAATACTTTTCCAAAGTATTTTCAGGGGTATTTCTTGCCATTTGTTGATTCTTGAAGGGTTATTTTGGCATTTTCTTCAAAGATAATGGTCTTGACTTATATGGTTGACTTCTTGGAGGACTAATATTGAAAAGTCATGATTGTTGAGGGACCATTCTTGCCAATTCTTCAAAGTGGAGGGCCCTTTTTGTAAATTTGACAAACTTTAAGGACCAAACTTGCAATTATGAATATACAAGGGTTTAAAGTGTCAATTTTTCAATATTAGAGGACCCTTCTTGCATAATCTTCAAAACTTCAAGGGTTTTTCTTGGAAAATCTTCATTAGGGCTTGGTTCATTGTGCGGCTTCGTTTCTCGTGTTCGTTTTTGCATGTTTCTTGTGATCTTTTGTCATTTTCTCAATATCCGTACCTAAAATACACAAATAACAAACACAAGCATATATTTGGCATTTTTGAGGATATTTAATGCATTTAAAGCCCATTTTGGACGATGAGACTATGTATAAGAGCAGTCTCATCACTCCCCCATACTAAACCATTGCCGTGCCCTCACGCAATGCTAGAATAAAGTATCGTAGCACCTCTAAAATTCATTTTTATTCACTTTTATTGAATGATAAACTAGCTACACTACTACTATTACTTCTACTTGCGTTTTAGACATAATGTATCATTTTCATCGCAAAATGGGACGTTTAGGTTCATAGAATAAGAACACGTGAATGCTTCGTTAGAAATAATTTCATCGTCCTCGATTTTCACCCCAATTCCATGCTAAGCGTGCAACGAGATCATTGTCATTATAAGTTAGTAATGCTAACACTACTCATATGCCCTAATCACGTACTTATCCTCCTATTTTCCTAAGTTGTATCTCTTATATTTTATTTTGTCTTGAATGTTTCACGAGGATACATTTTTGACTTATGCGATGATAGAGATTTAGGTCTAAAAATAGAGTCATAACGGTGTAACCAAGACCATCGAATTAATAACCCCTCCTAATAGACAATGATGTCAAAAAATTAAGTCAACAAGAAGGATCGATAAACACGGTTTTATAACGGTTTTGAACATGAGACTTATTACCAAGACTTTTATACGACCCCTAACGGAAGGGCCTTATTGTCATAGGTTTACCTCCATCTTTTATTCAACTTCGCCATGAAGCTTTTATTATGACTTCGGTCTTGCCTTGCCTTTTATTTAACCTCGCCATGTGGTGTTTATTGTGGCCAAAGACGTATATCCTCACGCTAAAAGCGAATTTTGGATCTTTAAAGCTTCAAAGATTAAGGATTGATTCACTTTCAATTTTGCATAAATTTTTCGGCCTTATGAGCTTCAAATTGTTTGCTTGATTTAGGTGAGCACTTGAAATCTTATTATTGGGTGAAGCTTTCGATTATTCGGGTTGCCAATACTTCAAAACCGTGACGTTGGCGATACCTTAATGTCTTCCCAATTTAATTACATGGAAGCTACTAGAAAAGACTAGAAACCAACAATCAAGACTAAACCGCTAAGTCAATATTTATTAAGCAAAAAATATTTACAAGCGAAGGGAGAATAAGCAAAAAACGAGAACACATGAGTTTTTGAAAGAATACGAGTACTCTATGGTTGTGGTAAAATACGACCTTTTAGGGAAAAGGCGTAAAAGTGGTAAGTATCAAACAAATGACTTTAGGAAAAATCAAGTGTTAATGACCCTTAATGAAATGAAAGTTCGTTTCCCAAGGAGGTATATGTGTGTGAGAAATTTGTTAAATGTTTGTGATTAATGATTGGTTTAGAAGGGGATGAGAAAAAAAGATGACGAAGACGTAAAAATAAAAATAAACACTACTAGAAAGTTAAAACGTAGAACCTTAAAAACCACAAAAATAAAAATTAATTCTAAAAATTACCAAAAATTCACCAAAAATTAAAATAAATAAACTAAGAGTTTATCAATGATCAAAACTTTTTCAAACCTTTTAAATAATTAAATATTCAATTTTTAAATGCTAATTAAAGCCCTAAAAATCAAATAAATTATCAAAAAGCCCAAATAAAGATTTTTCAATTGGTAAACCTCTAAAATGACCTAAAAAGATTAAAATTTATTTTTAGAAATTTTTAAACTAATAAAAACTATTTAAAATGATTTAAAAACTATTAAAACTTAAAATAATTATAAAATTAATCTAAAAGAGATAAAATTATTCTAAAAGTTGCTAAATTCCTATTTTAATGTATTAAACCTAAGAAAAATGTAAAAAGTTGGAAAATGTGAAATTTTAAAAATAATAATAAAATAATATTAAAAATCCAAAAATTATAAAAAATTCTAAAAACTTACAAACTAGTTTATTTTAACCTAAATAATCAGAAAATCAAAGTGAAATTACTAGAATACCCCTATTAGGCCCTCAAATGGGCCAAATCCAAAATCAGTCAACACAAATGGGCTTTTGGGCCCAAAAAGTCAAACTTGGCCCAATTGACTTGGAAAAACCCTATCTGACTCAAAATTCAATTCTAAGAACAAAACTCTAAAGGCCCAAAAGCTGAAAATGAGCTTATCACAGCTTATTAAACACAAAGCTTATTCTTATTGGGCTTTTCAGTCCATTAAGCCATAAGCTAATGCCATAAGCTATAATTTGACACACAACCTTCTTTTGGGATGCTTATGAGATCTGTAAAGAGAATTTTTGAAAAAGCTCACTCAATAATCCAGAAATAAGCAAAGAAAAATTTTACTAAAAGGCAAAATAGTCGTTTTAGAGATTTAGGGCACCTCAGGACTTGATTCAACTTGCAAAAGATTTCAAATGGACTCAATAAGCAAAATCAATCAACAAAAAACCAATAAGCACAACCAATAAGCCAGAATAAGCACAAATGAACTTATGAAAAAGTCAATGGAGTTGGTTTTCTAGTCAAACCCTAAAGTCAACCACCCAAATGCTCCAGTATGAACAAATGGGTCAAAATATGAGCACCTATTACAAAAACAAAGTTGTTGCGGGTTGGAATAAGCTATTATAGCTTATTAATAAGCTGACACCAGTTTTACACTATCAGTGGTAACTAGCAGGGGAAAGGAGTTCCCACTGCTTTGACTATTTGACCAAGCTTATTTGAGAGTTCTGTTTTGATTCAATTGGAAACAAAGGCACCCTTGTGATCACTGAATCACAAGGAGTCAATAGAAACAATAAAATCACAAATTGGTTCACACAATAAGCCACAATAAGCCAAACAGTCACCAGATATGAACCAGATATGGAAATAAGCAGTTAAGCACTTAATAAGCAGATTTAGCCACAATAAGCCAACCAAACTTAACAGGATGCATACACAAGCTATATAAACTAATAACAAACACAAAGCAACAAGAATCAAACCCTGAATCAAAGAAATCAACAAGAACAAAGCACAAAATGTTTCTGATGAACAATGAACAATATGCAGACAAGTTTTGTTGAACTACTTGACACTTGATCCAATTTCAAGCCTCAAATCCTTCTTCCCTGGTGTGATTAACTCAGATTTAGCACTTGTTAGCCCTAGCCTAAGCCTAGATCTAGGTGTCCTCAAAATCCTAGCCAATTTTTACCAAGTTTTGAAGATTTTATAGCCAAATAATGAATCTATGTGTTCATACCCACAAAACCTGCAAACAGATGAACAAATACACCTAACAAGCAGATACCAACACTTTCTTACCCAAAACAAGCACTTAACAAACCACAATCCTAACTTATGCAGTAAACCCAAACACCCTTTTATAACTTGATTCCATAAATTTTCAAAGGCTTATGAAGATTTAACCCACAAATCAGATCAATAACACCTCAATAACATCAAACCAAGCCAAATCAACAATAATCAACCACAATAACACAGATTCAAGCATAAACATGCAATAATCACTAAATTCAGAAAAATAAAAGAGAAAATGAAAAGGGAGAAGGGTGCAAACCTCCAAGACCTACATCCAAGCCCTGGATTGTTTGAGATTAGGTACTAGCAGAACAAGTACCAGCTTCCAAGCTGCTAAGAAGAACAAACCACAAGGTGAGATCAAAATAATGCCAACTTTTTTATTTTTGATGCACAAGCTTTATCACTTAAAACCTTGCCTCAAAAACCTTCAAACAAGATTATGGAACTCAGATTTTAGCTTATCAAACACCAAACTTTTATAAATAACAGATTAGAATTCAAAATTTTAAGAAATTCAAACTTTATTTCATAAAAAGGAATTACAAAGATTTAAAAGCTAAAATCTGGAACACAGGGACTCTCACATGTTGAGGTCTCCTTTTATAGGCAAATGCCTGGCTAAACACTATTCATAAACCCTAGAAGTCAAATTCCCTAAATGCCCTAAGTCCTTCTAGACGTTTGTTGTTGATGAGCTGTCCAAAGTGATCCAAACCGTTTATAATAGCTTTGGGGTGAAGTAAGGAACCTTGGCTGTTGATTTGGACACGTCAGGTTTCTTGGAGAGTAAGTTGCAATTTCATTGGTTGAAGTGTTGAATGGTGGGGCCTATTGGTGAGTGGAGATGAGGGTTTTGTGTGTGGGATGTGATTCTGCATGTGTGAATCACACGTGGGTATGGGTAATTTTGATTTACCCTTTGTTTTAAGTGAAGGTAAAACTGGGTGGATGAAGGTGAATAGTAACTTGTTTTGATCCGAAATTGGGGGAATGGGATGTGTTTGGCGCAAATTCATTTCAAATGTTTCTTTTGCCCATGTTTAGCCCTTTTTTTTCCTTTCTTTTGTCACTTGTGTTAAAAAGTCTGTCATCGTCCAAATATACTTGTAACAACTTTCACAACTTGACATTTTTTGCACAAAACTTTCCAAAAGGTGTATCAAGGGTTATTTTTGACATTTTTGCATAGTTCAAGGGCTGATCTTAGACATTCTTGATCTTCAAAGGTCTTCAATGTATATTTGGCTTGATGAGGGACCATATTTGACAATTTGAAATTGTTGAGGGACTAATCTTGCCATTTCTTCAAAGTTGAAGGACCATTTGTGTAATTTTGACAAACTTAAGGGACCAAACTTGTAATTATTGATATACAAGGGTTTGAAGTGTCATTTCTTCAATAATTGAGGATCAATCTTGCTTGTCTTCAAGTCTTCAAGGGTATTTGTTGAATTTTCCATGATTAGAGCCCGGTTCTTTGTACGGCTTTGTTTCTCGTGTCCGTTTTTCCTTGTATCTTGTGATCTTTTGTCTTTTTCACGATATCCATACCTAAAATATACAAGTAAACAAACACAAGCATATATATATGGTATTTTATGACATTTTTATGCATTAAAAGCCCGAAAAGAACGATGAGATCATGTATAAATGCCATCTCATCACTCCCCCATACTAAGCCATTGTCGTGCTCTCACGCAATGCTAGAATAAAGTATCTAAGCATCACCAAAGTTCAATTTTATTAACCTTTATTGAAAAGTAAAAGACTTGCAACATACTACGAAGATGTGTCAAGACATAATGTATGATTTTCATCACAAAAAGTGACTTTTAGGGTCAAAGAATAGAAACAAGTAAATGTCCCTTAGAGTAAACTTCGTCATCCTTAATTGTCATACATTCCATGCTAAGTGCAAAAATGAGATCATTGTTGGTACAAGTCACAATGCTAACACTACTTATACGTCCAAATTATGTAATACTTTTTCCCCCCGCAATCCTAGTTATTATAAAAGGAAAATGGGTTACTAGCATTTTTTATCTATTTTTCATGGGTCACGAGTGATTCATATTGACTTATTTGAGTAGTTATTAGTCCGAAAGCAAAGTAGCACGTTTTGATCAATAGTTAGCCGAAGGACAAAATCTTTTAAAACGACTTCTCGTGTATCTCCTTAAGTTCATATCTTGGCATAACTCGTTTCACGATTTGAGACCTTTCTCGGACTGATATTTTGCATGTACTTCATACTTCAAATCTTGGGAAGACGTTCTTGAAATTATGGTCTTCTCTTCATATATTTGGAATTTCTTCACTTGTCGTTTTTGAGAGATTCTTCATATTGGACCACGACTTCATCATTTTTCTTCAATCTTCACTTTGGATTTTGATATACAATGATCCGCCTCCTTTTCGGACTTGGATATATTTATCCTCATACCTTGTTAGGGTCTTTTTGGATAGACTTTCTCCATGATCTTTAGGGGGGTAATTGCTTTTCGTCGTGTGTCTCGATCCTTCATATTGATTTAGGAATAATGATACTTCACATCATCTTTGGATCTTTAGCAAAAATAGAGCTCCTCATGCCTTGTTAGGGCCTTTTTGGATAATCGCCAATCTTCGCGTCCCGCTTCAATAAGTTATGCCTTGGCTATGAACTCTATTCAACCCCGAGCAACTTTTAAACGATCTTGCACTAGAGGCTAAGTAACCTTTCAAATCGTACGACCTTACTTATTGCAATTATGATTTATTCCTAATGCATTGATCTTATGGGAAGAAAAAGCCACAATTAAAAACATATGAGTTTTTGAAAGAACATTTTCATGTTCTACGTTTAGCATGATCACTTGTCTAACTCTATCACTTCTCGTTCTTCACTATATAAATACCTCTAATTAAAGAGACTCGTGAATACTTAGCCATGCAAGTCAAAATTAAGCCAAATTAGGATTAGCTTTCATTAAGACTATATCAAATCAAAGTTTTTGGTTTTCAAGCAACCTATAGGATCTTGCACTTTCTTGGACTCTTTCAAGTTTAGAGAATGCATTTTAAAGTTCCCTTGATAAGTGACTTTCTAGGATCAATTATAGGAGCTTGCAAAAAGTTCTTGTTCTTAACCCGAAAGAGTTAAGACTTTCGCGTTTTAAAGCTCCCTATATAAAAGTCTAGCAAAACTTGAATTGAGCGGGTTAAGGAATGTAAATGGCTCCAAATGCCCATCAAGTCAAAAATTAACTCTTATTCTACCCATCGGAAAATATACATTCGTGTCTTAAAAACACTTATGAAAACTAAGAAAATTTTTAAAATTTGGCCATATTTAGCCTTATTAGCAAAACATTGAAAGTTGGAAAGCGTGAGGGCGTAGCAAAGCAAGTACCTATTCACCCCCCATACTTAAAAGTAAACATTGTCCTCAATGTTTCGAGTCTAAAGGTGGAGCACCCCCATACTAGAGACGAAGAGTCGAATGCTTAGGATCTAGCATGGAAAGGGTGATCAACAATATATCTAAAGCCGTTTATTAAGTATGCCAAAAGATAATTGTTAGAACAATAAAGGATATGTCATGGATTCGTGAAAAACTTCTTCAAACGAACGATGGAGGCTCACGTAAACGAACACGAGAGTCTTCAATCGTAGATGATGATGATCTAGATAACACAATCACAAACAACCGCGAGACAACGAGTTGAAAGGGTACAAGTCCCCTTATTAGTGAATAGTAAGCATAAAGGATAAGCATGGGATCTCCCCCACGAGGCACCTCGTTTTTGATTACCGAGTCATGAGCTCGACTCGATCCCCTCAATGCTAATTATCATTGGGGAAGGTGACTTGGTCGAGGGCAACCATTGAAGGAATTTCCCCACCAAAGTAGTGCTTAAGCCTATGTCCATTCACCTTGAAATTAGGACCATCATCTTGAGCTAGCTCAATTGTAAAACCCAGTACGGCCGTATTCTTAATTCGGGGACGAATTATTCTTTTAGAGGGGAAGAATTGTAAAACCCGTATTTAAATTGGGGAACATAAATACGCGGATTTTTACTTAAATCATTACGTAGAAATTATTAGCGAAATCAATGTAAGAAAATTATACAAATATTATTACATACAAGTTTTAAAAAAAATATATAAAAATAAATAAATGAAAGAGTAGGGGGCCGGTTTTAAAGAAAAGAAAAAGGGGGATTATGGGCTTTAGCCCATTTTAGTTTACTCAAATAATCAAACGGGAGTCTTTCTCCCATAACAGTCGACTCAAAAAAAAAGACAAATAAATTAGGGTTGTGTGGTTTTGTATGCCGCCGGCTGTGATCAAAGAAAAAGGGGGAAGACGAAGCTTATTTTGCTGTTTCTATTCGGGTTTATTGGTTATCATCTCAAGGTCATTGCATAATCGGTAAAACATCTTTAATCCTCCTTCTTTTCTTTTGATCCACGAATCCATCTGGGTAATATCAAGAACACATGTTTTTATAAAAATTAAACATGTAATTAATGTAGTGGTGGTCGGGTTTTGTTGTTTACACGCAAACCGAGACCATTAGGGTCTTGGTGTGTTTCTGTTTCGGCCCAGCCGAGACTACAAGTGTCTCGGCGATGGTCTTTGTGTTTGTCGGCAGTAAGCAAAACAACCAGGGGTGTTTGGTTAGGGATCGGACGAGGGGGTGTTTGTTGAAGTCAGTGGCAACCGAGACACACCAAGTGTCTCGGTGGGTCTTTGTGTATAACGGTGGGTAAAACAGGAGAGCAGGGGAAACCCGAGAGCATAGGGCTCTCGGTGGTTATATTGGTACAGCAGGGGGTCCGGTTAGTTTAAAAAAAAAAAATTCAGATTAGCGACAGTTTAGCGACAGTATATTCTGTCGCAGTTACTATAGGCAGTTTTGGTCACAGTTTAGCGACGGTTTAGCGACAGAAAATTCTGTCGCTAATCCGGCTGTGAACAGTTTTTGTATAATATGTTTGATTTTGTTAGTGCGACCGAGATGGGCTCGGTAGGCTCGGGACGTTATTATAAAAAAAATATATATATTCTTATATTATACCTTTTTATATTAAATTGTTTTATAAATATTTAAAAATATATTTTAAGTGTATTAAATTAAAATAGTTCTTTAATATTTAAAAAGGGTATATTTTTAGGAAAGGAATTATATTAATTGAGAACTTTCTAAATTAAGAAACTTTCTATTTTAGCGGGGTTCTTAATTATAGCAATACTATAGCGTCAGAAATACGTTGTACCATAATTAATAGTAGAAAATAATACATTAAAATAAATTAATATAAGTTCAGATTTATCAGTTGGTATACGTACAGAATTTCAGAATCAAAATAAAATGAATAAATAAGAAGCCAATAAGATCGGTAAAATTCCATAAACGAATATCAGTCAACTTATTCGCGTCTTTATTCTTGTAGCTCGCGTGAAATCAGAGTAGACTTTCGGTCAGTTGATCTCGGTCAGTTACTGGACACGAGGTACGGATTTTCCGTCCTTTCAGTAAGGACTTCCTTTCTATGCATGATTAGGAATTCCGTCTTTAGCCAAATGTTTCCCCCAGTATATGTTTAAGTTTATCAATAATCATATTAATAACTAAATAAATTGCCTGAGCATTATATACAAGCACGACCACTTTATGTACTAGTTACGGAGGTACCGTAACCACGGCACTAGAGGCACCGGTGTCGTGACTCACATGCAGGAGAGTGATATCCTGCATCGTTCCACTCAGCTCAGTTTGTCCATTTTATCAGTATTATTAGTGGGGCGTATGGATGCATCCTAGGCTTATATGTATTACCAGTTATCAGGGTGAATGTGGTGTGTGCTCTACATCCTTCACATTGGAGCTGATCCCTCCACCCATCACAGTTATTTAGAGGTCACCCCTCTACAGCATGAAGAGGTTACCCCTCCAGTTATTCATGCACGGTTGTTATAGCATGTGACCTATATAAGCTCTGGCAAATAAAATACAGTAAATGCATGTTTCAGAATTTATAGTTATATTTCAGTATCAGTATATATGAATCAGGTTTTTCAAAGTTTATGCAGAGTTCTACCACATGTTACATATCAGTCTTATAGCTTCATTGTTGTCTTCTAATTCATTTCTTTCAGTACATTCTTATCATGCTATATCCGTCCACTGAGCGTTATGCTCAGCCGTAGTTTCCTTTCATGTTTCCAAACGGCAGGTTCACAGGGACGATCTTAGGACTTCTAAGAGAGTAGGTGCATTTGGATGGGAGCTATCCAGACTCCTTTATTTTTATGCACACATTACCTTACTTTACTTTGTTTGTTTGGACACTGTTTCGTCCTTTTTCTTTCAGTACTTAATCTTTATATTTTGGGCTTAAGTTGGACTACCGTTGTTTGATTCCGGTACTTCCGTTTGGTCAGTTAATGTTAATACATTGCCTTGCATGCTTTGATGACACGCCATAAATACACGTAACGGTCCATTTATCCAAGTGGGGTGTTACAATTATGGTATCAGAGCGTAAGGTTCGACCTGTAGGCTCTAAAACTTGACCTGTGACTAGTGGGTAGTCACCAAGAACTTCTTGTATTTTGGCGTCGTTATTTTCCATGCTACTCATGAATTTTATCAGTCGGATTTTCAAAATTTTGATTAAGTAAACGGTTGGTACAGGACTGGCCATACTTAATCGCATGTGCTTTTTAGCGAACATTTCGTTTTGGTGAACTGACCATAGGCGTTCACCCTTGCAGTTTAAATTTTGTATGGATGAACTGACCATAGGCGTTCATCCTTACTCATGTCGGATTTATGTTTCAGTAATTGTCATTTTGTGAACTGACCCTAGGCGTTCACCAGTATTCATGTCATATTTTATTGACTATACCTTCATGAATTACACTATGCATATTCAGATTTATTACCCCAGATTTTGGCAGTTTTATCAACTTATCCTCTTTTATTTCAGATGCCACCCAGACGCGAAACCGAGAATGACCCTAACGCAGCTGCCATTGCTGCTGCTGTTCAGGCTGCTATACAGGCCATGTTACCCCAAATTCGTGATGAGATCCGAGCTGAATATCAAAATGGACCTCAGCAGAATAACAACCCTCCTGCTCCACCACCTGCCACTTTACCCGCTTGGCTGGATCTATTTAACAAACAGAAACCCCGACTGTTTGAGCAGACTGTAGCTCCAACTAACGCGGAAGACTGGATCTACCATATAGAGAAATTTTTTGGAGCTATGGGTTGTGGTGATGTTTTCAAGGTTAGGCTTGCAGTTTACAAACTGGAGGGTCCTGCTCTGCATTGGTGGAGGTCTCAGAAACTGTCCAATGGGGGAGATGCTTGGGAGCTTACATTGACCTGGGCACGTTTCAAGACGATGTTCTATGACCAGTTTTTCCCGCATGCGAAGCAAGCTAAGATGAAGAGGGACTTCCACGTTATTCGTCAGAATCATGGCGAGAACAGTATAGAGTTCATGCACCGATACCTCAGGATGGCTGGATTCTTAGGGGAGGCTGCGGGTACCGCAAAGGAGCAAGCGAAGCAATTTCGCTGGGCTCTTCACTCTAGGACTGCAGATAGGCTGGTGAGTGCCACATTCACTAATGTGTCACAAGTAGCTAATGCAGCTCGGGACGTCGAGATGCTTTTCGAGAGGGATGAGCTCGAGAATGTAGAGCGTCCGGAGAAGAGGTACATCTCACCCAACACACTTAAACAATTTAGCCCCATTATTTCTTGTCAACTTATATGTTATGACTTATCTAATTATAATCTTACAGACATAGAGGAGGAGACCGATCCCAATCGGCTACTCCGCATCAGAACTACAGGAACCACAGTCAGTCATATGACCGTAACCGGTCAGATAAGAGGAGCGGCGGTGATAATTACCGCGGCAGCTCCAACTCATCTGGCAGCTACAGGTGAGTCTTTAAGCTCCATAAATACTAAATTATCGTGTAAAACAGATCTTAAATTTTTGTAAATTCCAACAGAGATGCTGGACAGGGGCGTGACCAAAACAACAGGGGTCAGCAGGTTGCCCGACCGGCAAATTCTGGTAATTTTAATTTCAGTCAGACAGCCTTAATTCAGGTTAAGATATCAGAATCGTGACACGTGTTTTTCATCGTAAATCAGGTTCTCAGCAAACCAGAGCTACTTCTACCGTGTATACTTATCCCACTTGCATCACATGCGGAAAGAAACACACGGGACCGTGTCGTCGTAGTACAAGTGGTTGTTTCCAGTGTGGCCAGCTGGGCCATCTGAAGAGAGATTGCAAGAGCCGGAATACTGCTGGTACCTCAGGCCAGATTCCTCAGATTTTACCTCAACCACCACCGATACCACCAACCACTGGTCGTGTCTACACTACTACCCGTGAACAAGCAAATAAGACCATAGGTACCATTACTGGCATTTTGTTTATACACGGACATGCTGCTTGCGTACTTTTCGATACAGGCGCCACCCACTCAGTTATATCTACTTCATATGCTGTTAAAATAAACATGACCCCTACGCCACTAGACAGTGTACTTAGTATATCTACCCCCATGCGATACTCTGTACTCATTACCCAAGTATATAAGGATCTCCCTCTTGAGTTTGATGATAAAATCCATCCAGTCAGTGCACTTCCTTTAGATATGTGTGAATTCGATGTTATTCTGGGTATGGATTGGTTGTCGGTTCATCATGCCACCATAGACTGTCATGCTCACCGGGTTATCTTTGGTGATGTCTAGACACCCGGGTATATTCACCAGGGTTTCCTACCAGGAAAACATGTTCAGATCATTTCAGCTTTACAGGCTCGTGCCTTATTATACCATGGTTGCGAGGGCTTCCTAGCTACAGTTCATGACACGACTTCTGAGACACCTTCAATTCATGATCAGCCGGTTGTGTCAGACTTTCCAGACGTCTTTCCCGAGGAACTTCCCGGTTTACCTCCCATGCGAGAGGTAGAATTTGGTATCGATCTCATTCCAGGTGCAGAACCAGTATCTAAAGCTCCTTATCGTATGGCTCCTGTAGAGCTTAAGGAACTAAAAGATCAGCTTCAGGAACTGCTAGAAAGGAGTTTCATTCGTCCTAGCGTGTCACCTTTGGGCGCTCCAGTTTTGTTTGTCAAGAAGAAGGATGGTAGCATGCGTTTGTGTATTGACTACCGTGAGTTGAATAAGCTCACTATTCGTAACCGTTATCCACTTCCTCGTATTGACGATTTGTTCGATCAGCTTCAGGGTGCCAAGCACTTCTCAAAAATCGATCTACGATCAGGTTACCATCAGCTGCGTGTAAAAGAGCAGGATATAACCAAATCTGCTTTTCGCACGAGGTACGGTCATTACGAGTTTGTTGTTATGCCATTTGGTCTCACGAATGCGCCCGCAGTATTTATGAACTTGATGAACAGAGTCTTCCACGAATTTTTAGACAAGTTTGTGATCGTATTCATCGATGATATCCTTATATTCTCCAAATCCAAAGAGGAACATGAGAATCATCTCCGTACAGTTTTGCAGATTCTCAGACGAGAAAAGCTATATGCTAAATTTTCGAAGTGCGAGTTTTGACTGAATATAGTGGCATTCCTAGGGCATATTGTTTCTGCGGAAGGAATCACTATGGATCCTGCGAAGGTTGAGGCTATCACCAAATGGCCAAGACCGACGTCCGTCATAGAGATACGTAGTTTTCTCGGGTTGGCGGGTTACTACCGTAGGTTTGTGGAAAACTTCTCACGTTTGGCGTTACCATTGACCCAACTTATGCGAAAAGGTGAGAAGTTTATATGGACCAAGGAGAGAGAAAAGAGTTTTGAGGAACTCAAGCATCGATTGATCTCAGCACCGATACTTACTCTTCCATCCGGTACAGGTGGTTATCAGATTTACAGTGACGCATCAGGAAAGGGCTTAGGCTGTGTACTTATGCAGCATGGGAAAGTCATTGCTTATGCTTCGCGTCAACTGAAGCCGTATGAGAAAAATTACCCTACTCATGATCTAGAGCTCGCAGCAGTCGTTTTTGCCCTTAAAATCTGGAGGCATTATTTATACGGTGAGTCGTGTGATATCTTCACCGATCACAAAAGTCTCAAGTATATATTTACACAGCGAGAGCTGAACATGAGACAGAGGCGATGGTTAGAACTGCTAAAAGACTATGACACTAATATCCAGTATCACCCAGGCAAAGCAAATGTAGTAGCAGATGCCCTTAGCAGGAAGTCAGGTATGATAAATGGCATCAAAGTTCAGGAAGAAATTATTCGGGATTTGGAGCGGTATGATATTGAGCTCTTAGTACGCGGACAGAGGGGATACTGGGCTAGTTTGAGGGTAGAATCAGATTTGCTCTCTAGGATTAAAGCCGCACAAAAGGATGATGGTGAAATCTGGGCGATTATCCAGAACATTGACCAGCAGACCGAATTTCGCATCGATGACGATGGTATCGTATGGCAGGGTACCAAACTCTGCCTTCCAGAAGACCCTGCTCTCAGAGAAGCCTTAATGACTGAGGCTCACAGCTCTCCGTTCTCTATCCATCCGGGTTACACAAAAATGTACCACGATCTTAAGCAGCATTTCTGGTGGAGCGGCATGAAACAGGATGTCGCAACATTTGTGTCTAAATGCTTAACCTGTCAGCAGGTTAAGATAGAGCACCAGCGTTCCAGTGGTCTTCTCCAGCCATTACATATTCCAATGTGGAAATGGGACAAGATCTCTATGGATTTTGTCACCGGACTACCCCAGACTCAGCGGAGACATGATGCAATCTGGATAGTTGTCGATCGTTTGACCAAGTCAGCACATTTCATTCCTATTCGCAAAGATTTCATAGTCAGTAAATTAGCGAAACTATTCACCGAGGAGATCGTACGATTACACGGTACACCTTCTGAAATTATATCAGATAGGGATCCCCGTTTCACTTCTCACTTCTGGGAAGGTTTGCATAAAGCTTGGGGAACTAGGCTCAAGCTCAACACAGCTTTCCATCCACAGACGGACGGTCAGTCAGAGCGTACCATCCAGACCTTAGAGGACATGCTACGCGCATGTGCATTAGAATGGACAGGACACTGGGATGACTATATTTGCTTGGTTGAGTTTGCCTACAACAACAGTTGGCATGCTAGTATCAAGCGTGCTCCGTTCGAGATGTTATACGACAGGAAATGCCATGCTCCTATTTGTTGGGATCAGGTTGGAGACCGTTTGATTGAAGGACCAGAACTGATAGAACTGACCAATGAAAAGGTCGCCATCGCTAGGGCAAAACTGCAAGAAGCGCGTACTCGCCAGAAGAGTTACACCGACAAGCATCGCAGAGATCTATCTTTTCAGACTGGGGATCGTGTGTTCCTCAAAGTATCACCCGCACGCGGTGTCAGACGTTTTGGCCTCAAGGGCAAGCTCAGCCGTCGTTACATCGGACCATTCGAAATCCTTGAACGTATTGGTGAAGTGTCTTATCGATTGGCGTTACCACCTCAGCTTTCACACGTCCACAACGTGTTTCATGTACTCAGGGGGTATAACTACCATGAGCTTCACAAAGTAAATTATCCACTCGATCAGATTCGGGAGGATCTATCTTATATTGAGGAACCCGGAGCAGTTTTAGATCGCCAGGATCGAGTTATGAGAAGGAAGACCATTCCTTTCGTCAAAATACTGTGGAGGGACCATACCGAGCGGGAGGCCACTTGGGAAACAGAGGAGTCTATACGGACTTCTTATCCTCACTTTCAGTTTTGATTCGGGTATGTCCTTTCAGCTTCTACGTTTTTCCAGCTTATTAGCATTTTCGGCTTTTACCCCAGTCAGCTTAAATACCTTATAATTCGGGGACGAATTCTTCTTTTAGAGGGGAAGAATTGTAAAACCCAGTACGGCCGTATTCTTAATTCGGGGACGAATTATTCTTTTAGAGGGGAAGAATTGTAAAACCCGTATTTAAATTGGGGAACATAAATACGCGGGTTTTTACTTAAATCATTACGTAGAAATTATTAGCGAAATCAATGTAAGAAAATTATACAAATATTATTACATACAAGTTTTAAAAAAATATATATAAAAATAAATAAATGAAAGAGTAGGGGGCCGGTTTTAAAGAAAAGAAAAAGGGGGATTATGGGCTTTAGCCCATTTTAGTTTACTCAAATAATCAAACGGGAGTCTTTCTCCCATAACAGTCGACTCAAAAAAAAAGACAAATAAATTAGGGTTGTGTGGTTTTGTATGCCGCCGGCTGTGATCAAAGAAAAAGGGGGAAGACGAAGCTTATTTTGCTGTTTCTATTCGGGTTTATTGGTTATCATCTCAAGGTCATTGCATAATCGGTAAAACATCTTTAATCCTCCTTCTTTTCTTTTGATCCACGAATCCATCTGGGTAATATCAAGAACACATGTTTTTATAAAAATTAAACATGTAAATAATGTAGTGGTGGTCGGGTTTTGTTGTTTACACGCAAACCGAGACCATTAGGGTTTCGGTGTGTTTCTGTTTTGGCCCAGCCGAGACTACAAGTGTCTCGGTGATGGTCTTTGTGTTTGTCGGCAGTAAGCAAAACAACCAGGGGTGTTTGGTTAGGGATCGGACGAGGGGGTGTTTGTTGAAGTCAGTGGCAACCGAGACACACCAAGTGTCTCGGTGGGTCTTTGTGTATAACGGTGGGTAAAACAGGAGAGCAGGGGAAACCCGAGAGCATAGGGCTCTCGGTGGTTATATTGGTACAGCAGGGGGTCCGGTTAGTTTTAAAAAAAAAATTCAGATTAGCGACAGTTTAGCGACAGTATATTCTGTCGCAGTTACTATAGGCAGTTTTGGTCACAGTTTAGCGACGGTTTAGCGACAGAAAATTCTGTCGCTAATCCGGCTGTGAACAGTTTTTGTATAATATGTTTGATTTTGGGTTAGTGCGACCGAGATGGGCTCGGTAGGCTCGGGACGTTATTATAAAAAAAATAAAATAAATATTCTTATATTATACCTTTTTATATTAAATTGTTTTATAAATATTTAAAAATATATTTTAAGTGTATTAAATTAAAATAGTTCTTTAATATTTAAAAAGGGTATATTTTTAGGAAAGGAATTATATTAATTGAGAACTTTCTAAATTAAGAAACTTTCTATTTTAGCGGGGTTCTTAATTATAGCAATACTATAGCGTCAGAAATACGTTGTACCATAATTAATAGTAGAAAATAATACATTAAAATAAATTAATATAAGTTCAGATTTATCAGTTGGTATACGTACAGAATTTCAGAATCAAAATAAAATGAATAAATAAGAAGCCAATAAGATCGGTAAAATTCCATAAACGAATATCAGTCAACTTATTCGCGTCTTTATTCTTGTAGCTCGCGTGAAATCAGAGTAGACTTTCGGTCAGTTGATCTCGGTCAGTTACTGGACACGAGGTACGGATTTTCCGTCCTTTCAGTAAGGACTTCCTTTCTATGCATGATTAGGATTTCCGTCTTTAGCCAAATGTTTTCCCCAGTATATGTTTAAGTTTATCAGTAATCATATTAATAACTAAATAAATTGCCTGAGCATTATATACAAGCACGACCAGTTTATGTACTAGTTACGGAGGTACCGTAACCACGGCACTAGAGGCACCGGTGTCGTGACTCACATGCAGGAGAGTGATATCCTGCATCGTTCCACTCAGCTCAGTTTGGCCATTTTATTAGTATTATTAGTGGGGCGTATGGATGCATCCTAGGCTTATATGTATTACCAGTTATCAGGGTGAATGTGGTGTGTGCTCTACATCCTTCACATTGGAGCTGATCCCTCCACCCAGCACAGTTATTTAGAGGTCACCCCTCTACAGCATGACGAGGTCACCCCTCCAGTTATTCATGCACGGTTGTTATAACACGTGACCTATATAAGCTCTGGCAAATAAAATACAGTAAATGCATGTTTCAGAATTTATAGTTATATTTCAGTATCAGTATATATGAATCAGGTTTTTCAGAGTTTATGCAGAGTTCTACCACATGTTACATATCAGTCGTATAGCTTCATTGTTGTCTTCTAATTCATTTCTTTCAGTACATTCTTATCATGCTATATCCGTCCACTGAGCGTTATGCTCAGTCGTAGTTTCCTTTCATGTTTCCAAACGGCAGGTTCACAGGGACGATCTTAGGACTTCTAAGAGAGTACGTGCATTTGGATGGGAGCTATCCAGACTCCTTTATTTTTATGCACACATTACGTTACTTTACTTTGTTTGTTTGGACACTGTTTCGTCCTTTTTCTTTCAGTACTTAATCTTTATATTTTGGGCTTAAGTTGGACTACCGATGTTTGATTCCGGTACTTCCGTTTGGTCAGTTAATGTTAATACATTGTCTTGCATGCTTTGATGACACGCCATAAATACACGTAACGGTCCATTTATCCAAGTGGGGTGTTACATCAATGGTCCCATATGGGAACACTTGTGTAATGGTGAACGGACCCGTCCAACGAGATTTCAATTTACCAGAAAATATCTTAAGACGAGAGTTAAAAAGCAACACTTGATCACCAACGTTAAAAAACTGGTTTTTAATCTTTGAATCATGAAACTTTTTAGTCTTTTCTTTAAAAATTAATGAATTTTCATAAGCATTATCTCTTAATTCATCCAATTCATTCAATTGTATTTTCCGGTGATCTCCCGCGGTCTTTAAGTCAAAATTTGCATGCTTAAGGGCCCAATATGCCTTGTGCTCCAACTCAATGGGCAAATGACAATTCTTCCCATAGACTAACTTATAAGGAGTGCAACCAATAGGTGTCTTATAAGCGGTCCTAAAGGCCCATAAAGCGTCATCAAGTTTGTCGGACCATGAAGCACGGTTTTCTCCAATTGACCTCTCTAAAATCCTCTTCAAAGCTCGGTTCGAAACCTCGACTTGCCCACTCGTTTGCGGGTGATAAGCCGTAGAAAGACGATGAGTAACTCCATATTTCTTTAGAACCTTTTCGAATTGGTCATTACAAAAATGGGTTCCACGATCGCTTATAATAGCACGAGGGGTTCCGAACCGAGAGAATAGTTGCTTCAAAAACTTCACTACCACACGAGCATCATTAGTAGGCAAAGCCTTAGCTTCCACCCACTTAGAAAGGTAGTCCACCACGACGAGGATATATTTGTTGCCATGAGACGATGGGAACGGCCCCATAAAGTCTATTCCCCATATGTCGAAAATCTCACATACTTGAATTATGTTTTGCGGCATTTCATTACTTTGAGACGATTTTCCTTGACGTTGGCACGAATCACACGACTTTACAAGTGCGTGTGCATCACGATAGATAGAAGGCCAAAAGAAACCGACATCGAACACTTTCTTAGCCGTGAGATTAGCACCGTGGTGACCACCCGTGGGTCCTTCGTGACAAGCTCTAAGGATATTAGAAGCTTCGGTACCAAAAACACAACGTCGAACGAGTTGATCCGCACAAACTCGAAAGAGATAAGGGTCGTCCCAAAAATAGAACTTGACGTCACGAAAGAATTTTCGTTTTTGTTGTGTCGTCATACCCTTGATTATGAAATTGCCCGCATGGTAATTTGTAATGTCGGCAAACCATGGGGTGGTGTCTTTAGAATTCACTACACTGAGAGTCTCAAGAGGAAATGTTTCGGTAATTTCCTTGTTCTCGAAAACATCTTTGTGAGGATCTTCTAGACGAGAGAGATGATCGGCCGCTAGATTCTCGGCTCCTTTTTTGTCAAGCACGGTGACATCAAATTCTTGGAGGAGGAGCATCCAACGAAGCAATCTTGGCTTAGCATCTTGCTTAGCTAAGAGATACTTGATAGTCGAATGGTCGGTATACACGATGCTTTTAGTCAAGACGAGATAAGGTCGGAATTTCTCAAAAGCATAGACCACGGCAAGGAATTCCTTTTCCGTTGTGGTGTACTTTAATTAAGCCTCGGTCATCGTCTTACTAGCATAGTGGATAGGACGGAAATGTTTGTCATAACGTTGCCCTAAGACGGCCCCTATAGCATAATCACTTGCATCGCACATGATTTCAAAGGGTAATTCCCAATTAGGAGCAACAAGAATGGGAGCTTCGGTAAGTTTCCTTTTGAGAGTTTCGAAAGCCTTAACACAATCCTCATTAAAGTTAAAAGGAGCATCCTTCTCGAGAAGGTGTGTCATAGGTCGAGAGATTTTCGAAAAGTCCTTGATGAAACGACGATAAAAGCCCGCGTGGCCTAGGAAACTCCTAACTCCCTTAACGGTTTTGGGATGAGGTAACTTGGCGATGACGTCTACCTTAGCTTTATCGACCTCAATCCCCGCCTTCGGCACCTTATGTCCTAAGACGATTCCTTGTTTACACAAAAATGACATTTTTCCCAATTAAGCACAAGATTTGTTTCTTCACAACGTTTTAACATTTGCTCGAGATTAGATAAACATGACGTGAACGAATTACCAAACACCGAGAAGTCATCCATAAACACTTCCATCGACTTCTCGATCATATCGTGAAAAATTGCCATCATACACCGTTGAAACGTACGGGGTGCATTACAAAGTCCGAAAGGCATCCTACGATAAGCGGACGTTCCATAAGGACACGTAAAAGTAGTCTTCTCTTGATCGCGAGGGTCGATCGGGATTTGAAAGTAACCGGAAAAACCATCTAAAAAGCAATAGAATTCATTTCCCGCAAGTCGCTCCAACATTTATCCATGAAGGGCAAAGGAAAGTGGTCTTTACGAGTGGCGTCATTTAACTTTCGGTAGTCAATACACACCCTCCAACCGGTCACAACACGAGTGGGAATTAACTCGTTGTTTTCATTAGGCACAACGGTCATTCCTCCCTTTTTAGGGACACAATGGATTGGGCTCACCCATGGGCTATCGGATATAGGATAATTCATTCCCGCGTCAAGGAGTTTAAGGACCTCCTTTTTAATGACATCGTGAATTTTGGGATTCACCCTTCTTTGACTTTGAATTGCGGGTTTGTAGTCCTCCTCCATTAAAATCTTGTGATTACAAAATTTTGGGTCAATGCCCTTAATGTCGGATATTTTCCATGCAATTGCCCCTTTATGAGCCTTAAGAACTTTCAAGAGCTCGGTTTTTTCATCATTAGCAAGTCCTTTTGCAATAATAACCGACAACTTGTCATCACCTTCCAAGAATACGTATTCAAGGTGAGAAGGAAGATCTTTCAATTCAAGGATAGGTGGTTCCTCGATTGAAGATTTTGGTTCAACACTCATAACTTCCATCGGCGGAAGAAATGGTGGGATAGAAGTATCATCACTAATCAACACCTCATCTTCATTGTCGATTTCATTTGAAGTGAGATCGCCTCCTTGAAATGGAGTGAGATTTGGTGTAGAATTAGCAAGAATCGGATCCAAAATAGTGGGATTGCCACTTGACGAGCTATCGGAAAAACCTAACACTTCTTGTGAAAACTCATCGCAAACCACATCAACGATGTCAATGTGATTGATGGTAGCGATTGCATAAACATGAGAAGGTTTCGAGTTTTGAGTAGCGTTTATAACAAGTTCCTCTTCATTGAATCTCAAAGTGATAGTTCTCGCATGAACATCGATAAGCGATCTCGAAGTATCTAAAAATGAACGACCTAAAATTAGAGGAACTTGAGGATCCGCGGGGATGTCAACTACTATAAAATCAACGGGATAGTAGAACTTCCCCACTTTCACGAAAACATCTTCGGCTACTCCACATGCCATAATCGTAGAATGATCGGCCATCTCGATAGACATGTTCGAAGGAATGAGAGCCGGAAGCGAAAGCGATTTCCAAATGGAAAATGGCATCAAATTAATGCTCGCTCCAAGATCAGCCAAGGCGAGGCATTCTTTCATATCTTGTATGTCACAAGGAATGAGAAACTATCCGGGATCACCAACTTTTTCCGGTATGCGGTTAAGATAAACCGAAGAACAATTAGCAAGCTTTGAAAGCTTTTCCTTATCGCTCATCATACTTTTAAAAGTGGAAGCGAAACGAGGCATATATAACAACGCGTCGGCTAAACTCACATCAAAATGCACTTGTTGAAACATTTTTATAAAAAGCTCGATTTGTTGTTTGTTACGTTCTTGCATTTTCTCTTTGTTTCGTCTCGAAGGGTAGGGTAAAGGTGGTGTGGGTTGGACATTAGGCAACGGCCTTGGAAACTCGGGTTCCACAATTGGTATTGGTTCAACCGTAGGTGTGGTATGAGCGGTACTTCGTGGGATTGTAATGTGCTCCTTTTCAACCATCACCTCGGGTTCTTTCTCGATTTCCTTCTCCGTAGAAGTACTTGCACGAGAGATTGGTTCCTTGAAAGTTTTACCACTTCGTGTAGTAATAACCTTCATTTCTCCCTTCGGGTTTGCAATGGTATCACTAGGAAGACCACCCGAGGAAGAGGGTTTACACATGATTGCTTCAAACATCTTAGCCATTCGGTCCTCAAATTTTGATTGCCTAGCATCCGCTTTTAATAACTCTTGCTTAATCTCATGTTGTCCTAATTCCATCTTTTGTTGATTTTGTTGAAGACGTTGGACATTTCCTTCCATTTTGTTTGCATGAGTTTTAAGTTCATTAGCAAGTTCATTTTTAGTTCGTTTTTCAACTCGGATCTTAAGCTAATCATCTCACGTTGCATGTTATCAAATTTAGCATCATTTGCTTTTGCATAATCCAAAAATTCTCCTTGCAAATTTTTAGTGTGAGCATTTTGAAAACCTTATGTAGTGTTTTGAAAATCACGGTTTTGGTTTTGATTAGAAATTTGTCCATTCCCATTTTGATAATTCCCCTTGTTGTAATTGCGGGAATTGCCTTGGTAATTACCTTGGTTGTTGTTTCGATAATTGTTAACATTTTGATTTGGTGGAGCTTGATTTTGGCGGGAACCTTGACCGTTTTGGTTGTAAGTTCCCGTTGCTACATAAGCACTCGAAGTGTTACCATCCGCGGTAATGCACTCAGAAAGATCATGAGCTCCCCCACAAGATAAACAACTCTTAGAAACCTCTTTAACCGAAGCGGAATTGGAAGCTTCTTGAGCCTTCCAATGGGACATTAGATTAGCAAATCTATCAAAAAACCGATTTTCCTCATTAGCTTCATCATGTAAGGCATTAATTCTACGAGACGATTGTGACGATGATGATGAACCCAAATTGGCAACACTCGGTGTGTTACGAGGGCTATAAACCTTAGATATATTCTCGATGATTTGTAAAGCCTCATTTGTCGTCTTGCACAAAAAATTACCACCCGTGGCGGCATTCAAATAATCTCGTTCATGATCATTAAGCCCATTATAAAAAGTATCAACTTGATGCAATTCCGTAAAATCATGGTGTGGACATTCATGTAACATTTCTTTAAAGCGTTCCCATGCCATTGAAAAACTTTCATTATTTCTTTGCACAAATCGTGAAATCTCATTTTTCAAGTGTGTTGTTTTAGATGGTGGAAAAAACTTGTTCACAAATTTAGAAACGAGATCGGCCCATGTCAAAATCGAATTTGGTGGTTCTTTCTCGAGCCAAATTTTTGCGGGTCCATCCAACGAGTATGGAAACAACATCATCTTAATGGCGTCATGTGGAACATCCTTAAACATGCTAGTAGCGGTGAGACGGTTAAAATTCCTAATGTGGTATGCGGGTTGTCTTTCTCGTGACCTCTAAACTTATTTGCTTGCAACATCGACATTAAACCCGTCTTAATATCGAAATTCTCCGCAAGGATGGCGGGAATCACAATAGCCTCTCCAAAACCCTCGGTGGGTGCTTGTAGCAACTCCATCATAGTACGATTAGCCATGACGACTTCTTGTTCTACAATAGGTTCAAGAATTGGAGGTTCTTCTACAATCAACGTCTCTTGATTGGCTTGCTTTTGAAGTCATTTACGAGCTCGTTTTGCTTGATTACGAGTGATCATAAACTTCACGAAGAATGGGAGGTGAGCAAAGAAGATTCTTTTTGGGTGTTTTGTGAATTTTCAAATTTTTTTTTTGTGTTTTTGATGATATTTAATTTTTTTAGATTTTGGTGTATCTTCGTAGACAACAATCTACAAAATCTCTCCTTGAATCAAACTCTTGATTAAAGAAGCCTCAAAGGAATGAAAACGATCACGTGGAGTGAACGCCTTCGAATGACTTTAGAACTTTGGTGAAGACCAAATTGTTCAAGAGGTTTTAATCACAAAGAAACCAAGCAAATATACTATACGTAATAATACTTTGGGCGGCAAAACCCTCGGTTAGCCTTCAATCTCAAAATACTCACAAGCAAGCGGGGAAACGAGGCGGCGCGAAGCACTTAAGAGCCTTTTTCCTTAGGGTATATTTTATAATACCCGCCTAATACCCACCTTATAGTTTGTATCTTTCAAAATCGAGCTTCACGAGAGTATTTATCTATTTTTGCCTTTTTCTTTTTGTTTGAGATTCGAATACAATAATTGAGTGATGAAATCCCAATTAAGGTTGTGTTTTCACACTTTTGGAGATATTGTGAATTTATTGTGATACTTAATACAATATAGTAATAATATTTGTACAAGAAAAACCAAGAAAACCGATAATACGTATTAGTAGAGTTCTACTAATACAAATACTATTTTGGTTAATATTAAAAAACAACAATGCAAATTAATCACAACACACCTCCCCGGTAGCGGCGCCAAAATGGTTGTGGTAAAATACGACCTTTTAGGGAAAAGGCGTAAAAGTGGTAAGTATCAAACAAATGACTTTAGGAAAAATCAAGTGTTAATGACCCTTAATGAAATGAAAGTTCGTTTCCCAAGGAGGTATATGTGTGTGAGAAATTTGTTAAATGTTTGTGATTAATGATGGTTTAGAAGGGGATGAGAAAAGAAGATGACGAAGACGTAAAAATAAAAATAAACACTACTAGAAAGTTAAAACGTAGAACCTTAAAAACCACAAAAATAAAAATTAATTCTAAAAATTACCAAAAATTCACCAAAAATCAAAATAAATAAACTAAGAGTTTACCAATGATCAAAACTTTTTCAAACCTTTTAAATAATTAAATATTCAATTTTGAAATGCTAATTAAAGCCCTAAAAATTAAATAAATTATCAAAAATCCCAAATAAAGATTTTTCAATTGGTAAACCTCTAAAATGACCTAAAAAGATTAAAAACTATTGTTAGAAATTTTTAAACTAATAAAAACTATTTAAAATGATTTTAAAACTTAAAATAATTATAAAAATTAATCTAAAAGAGATAAAATTATTCTAAAAGTTGCTAAATTCCTATTTTAATGTATTAAACCTAAGAAAAATGTAAAAAGTTGGAAAATGTGAAATTTTAAAAATAATAATAAAATAATATTAAAAATCCAAAAATTATAAAAAATTCTAAAAACTTGAAAACTAGTTTATTTTAACCTAAATAATCAGAAAATCAAAGTGAAATTACCAGAATACCCCTATTGGGCCCTCAAATGGGCCAAATCCAAAATCAGTCAACACAAATGGGCTTTTGGGCCCAAAAAGTCAAACTTGGCCCAATTGACTTGGAAAAGCCCTATCTGACTCAAAATTTAATTCTAAGAACAAAACTCTAAAGGCCCAAAAGCTGAAAATGAGCTTATCACAGCTTATTAAACACAAAGCTTATTCTTATTGGGCTTTTCAGCCCATTAAGCCATAAGCTAATGCCATAAGCTCTAATTTGACACACAACCTTCTTTTGGGATGCTTATGAGATCTGTAAAGAGAATTTTTGAAAAAGCTCACTCAATAAGCCAGAAATAAGCAAAGAAAAATTTCACTAAAAGACAAAATAGTCGTTTTAGAGATTTAGGGCACCTCAGGACTTGATTCAACTTGCAAAAGATTTCAAATGGACTCAATAAGCAAAATCAATCAACAAAAATCCAATAAGCACAACCAATAAGCCAGAATAAGCACAAATGAACTTATGAAAAAGTCAATGGAGTTGGTTTTCTAGTCAAACCCTAAAGTCAACCACCCAAACGCTCCAGTATGAACAAATGGGTCAAAATATGAGCACCTATTACAAAAACAAAGTTTTTGCAGGTTGGAATAAGCTATTATAGCTTATTAATAAGTTGACACCAGTTTTACACTATCAGTGGTAACTAGCAGGGGAAAGGAGTTCCCACTGCTTTGACTATTTGACCAAGCTTATTTGAGAGTTCTGGTTTGATTCAATTGGAAACAAAGGCACCCTTGTGATCACTGAATCACAAGGAGTCAATAGAAACAATAAAATCACAAATTGGTTCACACAATAAGCCACAATAAGCCAAACAGTCACCAGATATGCACCATATATGGAAATAAGCAGTTAAGCACTTAATAAGCAGATTTAGCCACAATAAGCCAACCAAACTTAACAGGATGCATACACAAGCTATATAAACTAATAACAAACACAAAGCAACAAGAATCAAACCCTGAATCAAAGAAATCAACAAGATCAAAGCACAAAATGTTTCTGATGAACAATGAACAATATGCAGACAAGTTTTGCTGAACTACTTGACACTTGATCCAATTTCAAGCCTCAAATCCTTCTTCCCTGGTGTGATTAACTCAGATTTAGCACTTGTTAGCCCTAGCCTAAGCCTAGATCTAGGTGTCCTCAAAATCCTAGCCAATTTTACCAAGTTTTGAAGATTTTATAGCCAAATAATGAATCTATGTGTTCAAACCCACAAAACCTGCAAACAGATGAACAAATACACCTAACAAGCAGATACCAACACTTGCTTACCCAAAACAAGCACTTAACAAACCACAATCCTAACTTATGCAGTAAACCCAAACACCCTTTTAAAACTTGATTCCACAAATTTTCAAAGGCTTATGAAGATTTAACCCACAAATCAGATCAATAACACCTCAATAACATCAAACCAAGCTAAATCAACAATAATCAACCACAATAACACAGATTCAAGCATAAACATGCAATAATCACTAAATTCAGAAAAATAAAAGAGAAAATGAAAAGGGAGAAGGGTGCAAACCTCCAAGACCTACATCCAGGCCCTGGATTGTTTGAGCTTAGGTACTAGCAGAACAAGTACCAGCTTCCAAGCTACTAAGAAGAACAAACCACAAGGTGAGATCAAAATAATGCCAACTATCTGATTTTTGATGCACAAGCTTTATCACTTAAAACCTTGCCTCAAAAACCTTCAAACAAGATTATGGAACTCAGATTTTCGCTTATCAAACACCAAACTTTTATAAATAACAGATTAGAATTCAAAATTTTAAGAAATTCAAACTTTATTTCATAAAAAGGAATTACAAAGATTTAAAAGCTAAAATCTAGAACAAAGGGACTCTCACATGTTGAGGTCTCCTTTTATAGGCAAATGCCTGGCTAAACACTATTCACAAACCCTAGAAGTGAAATTCCCTAAATGCCCTAAGTCCTTCTAGACGTTTGTTGTTGATGGGCTGTCCAAAGTGATCCAAACCGTTTATAATAGCTTTGGGGTGAAGCAAGGAACCTTAGCTGTTGATTTGGACACGTCAGGTTGCTTGGAGAGTAAGTTGCAATTTCATTGGTTGACGTGTTGAATGGTGGGGCCTATTGGTGAGCGGAGATGAGGGTTTTGTGTGTGGGATGTGATTCTGCATGTGTGAATCACACGTGGGTATGGGTAATTTTGATTTACCCTTTGTTTTAAGTGAAGGTAAAACTGGGTGGATGAAGGTGAATAGTAACTTGTTTTGATCCGAAATTGGGGGAATGGGATGTGTTTGGCGCAAATTCGTTTCAAATGTTTCTTTTGCCCATGTTTAGCCCTTTTTTTTCCTTTCTTTTGTCACTTGTGTTAAAAAGTCTGTCATCGTCCAAATATACTTGTAACAACTTTCACAACTTGACATTTTTTGCACAAAACTTTCCAAAAGGTGTATCAAGGGTTATTTTTGACATTTTTGCATAGTTCAAGGGCTGATCTTGGAAATTCTTGATCTTCAAAGGTATTTAATGTATCTTTTGCTTGATGAGGGACCATATTTGACAATTTGAAATTGTTGAGGGACTAATCTTGCCATTTCTTTAAAGTTGAAGGACCATTTGTGTAATTTTGACAAACTTAAGGGACTAAACTTGTAATTATTGATATACAAGGGTTTTAAGTGTCATTTCTTCAATAATTGAGGATCAATCTTGCTTGTCTTCAAGTCTTCAAGGGTATTTGTTGAATTTTCCATGATTAGAGCCCGGTTCTTTGTACGGCTTTGTTTCTCGTGTCCGTTTTTCCTTGTATCTTGTGATCATTTGTCTTTTTCACGATATCCATACCTAAAATATACAAGTAAACAAACACAAGCATATATATGGTATTTTATGACATTTTTATGCATTAAAAGCCCGAAAAGAACGATGAGATCATGCATAAATGCCATCTCATCACTCTACGTTTAGCATAGTAACTTATAATTAACTCTATCATTTCTCGTCCTCATTTAAGAGACTTAGCCTAATATAAAAGTTAAGGAATCGAAGCTAAGTGATCAACACGCACGGTCGAGTCAAAATTACTCTTATTCCCGCCATCGAAAAACCTACATTCGTTTCTTCCAACACTTATAAAACATGAGAAATATTTTTAAAATTTGGCCATTTTTAGCCTTATTTTGCAACAAAACGATAAACAAAAAGATAAACTTTGGAAAGCGTGAAGGTTTGGCAAGGCAAGTATCTATTCAATCCCCCCCCCCATACTAAAGTTAAACATTGTCCTCAATGTTTCGAGTCTAAGGGTAGAATACCCCCATACTAGAGACATAGTCGAATGCTTAATCTAGCATGAAAAGGGTGTAACCGTTAAATTTAAAGCCGTTTATAAAGTGTGCTAAAAACCTAAGGTTAGAAAATCAAAGGATATATCATGGATATTGAGAAAGTATTCAAAGCAAACGATCGAGTGCTCCCATAAAACGAACACGAGAGGCTCCAATCGTGGAGATAATGATCATCTAAAATCCACAATTCACAAACAACCACGGAACAAAGGTTGGAAGGGCACAAAACCCCACACGTTACTACATTAGAAAGCGATAATATGTACATAGGATAAGCATTGGACTCCCCCACGAGGCACCTCGTTTTTTATTATCGAGTCATGAGCTCGACTCAATCCCCTCAATACTAATTATTATTGGGGAAGGTGATTTGGTCGAGGTAGTTCAAGGATGGAACTTCCCCGCCAAAGTAGTGCTTCAACCTATGTCCATTCACCTTGAAATTGGGGCCATCATTTTGAGCTAGCTCGATGGTCCCATAAGGAAAAACTTGAGTCACGGTGAATGGACCGGACCAACGGGATTTCAACTTATCGGAAAATATTTTCAAACGAGAGTTAAAAAGCAACACTTGATCTCAAATGTTAAAAACCCGGTTTTTAATTTTTGAATCATGAAACTTTTTAGTCTTTTCTTTGTAAATCAATGAATATTCATAAGCAATGTCCCTCAATTCATCTAATTCATTTAATTGCATTTTCCGGTGTTTTCCTACGGTCTCCATATCATCATTACAATGCTTAAGGACCCAATAAGCTTTGTGTTCAAGTTCAATTGGCAAGTGACAATTCTTCCCATACATAAGCTTATAGGGAGTACACCCGATGGGCTTCTTATGAGCGGTCCTAAAGGCACATAAAGCATCGTCCAACTTATCCGACCAAGATTGTCGGTTTTCTCCAATAGATCTCTCCAAGATCCTCTTCAAAGCTCGGTTTGAAACCTCGGCTTGCCCACTCGTTTGTGGGTGATAAGCCGTAGAAATACGATGTCTAACCCCATATTTCCATAGGATCCTTTCGAATTGGTCGTTACAAAAATGGGTTCCACGATGGCTTATGATCGCACGAGGGGTTCCAAACCGAGAAAACAAGCTTTTCAAAAACTTGACTACCATACGAGCATCGTTGATGGGAAAAGCCTTAGCTTCCACCCACTTGGATATGTAGTCAACAGCGACAAGGATGTACTTATTACCACGAGATGATGGGAACGGCCCCATAAAGTCAATGCCCCAGACGTCAAAGATCTCACACACTTGGATGATATTTTGTTGCATTTCATCATTTTGTGAGGCTTTTCCTTGTCGTTGGCATGAGTCACACGACTTCAAAAGTGCATGTGCATCTCGGTAAATAGTAGGCCAAAAGAAGCCGACATCAAAAACCTTCTTAGCCGTGAGATTAGCACCATGGTAACCACCCGTGGGTCCCTCGTGACAAGCTCTAAGGATGTTAGAAGCTTTGGTACCAAAGACACAACGTCGAATAATTTGATCCGCACAAGTTCGAAACAAGTAAGGGTCGTTCCAAAAATAGAACTTGACGTCACGAAAGAATTTTCGTTTTCTTGAGTCGTCATACCCTTTATGATGAAGTTGCCCGCATGGTAATTTGCGATGTCCGCAAACCATGGGGTAGAAGAATCAAGCTTAGAATTTACTACACCAAGTGTCTCGAGAGGAAATGTTTCGGTGATTTCCTTGGGCTCGTAAACACTTTGGTGAGGATCTTCCAAACGAGAAAGATGATCGGCCGCTAGATTCTCGGCTCCTTTTTTGTCAATGATTTTGTGATCAAATTCTTGAAGGAGGAGAATCCAACGAAGTAATCTTGGTTTTGCATCTTGTTTAGCCATGAGATACTTAATAGCCAAATGATCCGTATATACTATGCATTTAGTCCAGACGAGGTAAGGTCGGAATTTCTCAAATGCATACACCACAGCAATGAACTCCTTTTCCGTAGTAGTGTATTTTAGTTGAGCCTCGGTCATCGTCTTGCTTGCATAGTGAATAGGCAAGAAGTGTTTTTCATGACGTTGCCCCAATAGGGCCCCAATAGCATAGTCACTAGCATCACACATGAGCTCAAAGGGGAGGTTCCAATTGGGAGCAACAAGAATGGGAGCTTCGATAAGTTTCCTCTTAAGGATTTCAAAGGCTCGTACACAATCTTCGTCAAAGACAAAACGTGCATCTTTTTCGAGGAGATGTGTAATAGGTCGAGAAATCTTTGAAAAATCCTTGATGAATCGACGATAAAAGCCCGCGTGGCCTAGGAAACTCCTAACTCCCTTAACGGTTTTGGGATGAGGTAATTTGGCGATGACGTCTACCTTAGCTTGATCTACCTCAATCCCCGCTTTCGAAACCTTGTGCCCTAAGACGATTCCACTTTTAACCATAAAATGACATTTTTCCCAATTAAGCACAAGGTTGGTTTCCTCACAACGGTTCAACATTCTCTCAAGATTCGACAAACACGAAGTGAACGAACTACCAAACACGGAAAAGTCATCCATGAAGACTTCCATCGTCTTCTCGATCATGTCATGAAAAATAGCTATCATGCACCTTTGAAAGGTTCCCGGTGCATTGCAAAGTCCGAATGGCATTCTACGATAGGCAAACGTTCCATATGGACACGTAAACGTAGTTTTTTCTTGATCACGAGGATCGATGGGGATTTGGAGGTAACCGGAAAAACCATCTAAAAAGTAATAGAAATCATTTCCCGCAAGATGCTCCAACATTTGGTCCATGAAGGGCAAGGGAAAATGGTCTTTTCGAGTGGCGTCATTCAATTTACGATAGTCAATGCACACTCTCCATCCGGTCACGAGTCTAGTGGGAATTAACTTGTTGGCATCATTTGGCACAATGGTCATTCCTCCATTTTTAGGGACACAATGGATAGGACTCACCCAAGGGCTATCGGAAATAGGGTAAATCATTCCCGCGTCAAGGAGTTTAAGGACTTCCTTTTTGATGACGTCGTGAATTTTGGGGTTCACCCTCCTTTGACATTGGATTGCGGGTTTGTAATCCTCCTCTATTAAGATTTTGTGGGTACAAAATTTGGGATCGATCCCCTTAATGTCGGATAACTTCCATGCAATTGCCCCTTTGTTATCCTTTAGAACATCGACAAGTTTTGTTTTTATCATCCGAAATATCTTTCGCAATAATAACCGGTAACTTATCGTCCTCCTCCAAAAATACATATTCGAGGTGAGGAGGTAAATCTTTCAACTCGAGGATAGGTGGTTCCTCAATTGAAGAGTTGGGCACGATACTCATAACCTCCTCGGGTGGAGGAAATGGGAAATCGTTAAGAAAATCCTTGATAATCGAGAAGTCCTCATCATTGTCGAGGTCTTCGTAACAAGTACGTGGAACATCGAATTCTTCCAACGTAAAACCACCACCTTCAAATGGAGTGAAGGTTGGTGTCGAGTTATCAAGAATGGGATCTAACATAGTGGGATTGCCACTATTTTCATCATCACCAAAACCTAAAACTTCTTGTGAAAATTCCTCGCAAACAACGTCAATCATATCAACGAGGTTTATGGTTGCAACGGAATAAACATGAGAAATTGGAGAATTTTGAGTTGCGTTTATAGTTCCTCGTCGCTGAAACGTAAGGTGATCTTTCTAGCATGCACATCAGTTAAAGCCATAGACGTATCTAAAAACGAACGACCTAAAATGAGAGGAACTTGAGGATCCGTGGGAATATTGATAGGTGTGTAAACACCCATCCTTTTTACCACTTAATTACAATAATAGCCGAGCCAAAACGTGTATTTTATGTCATTTATGTCGAAATTATGCGTGGTTTGTGTTTTTGTTGTGATTTAGGACGAAAAGGTGAAAAGTGGAGAAAACACGGGCATTCACGGGCTTTTATCGAAGAAAAAGACGAAAGAAGAAGTCAAGAAGTCAAGAGTGAAAAAAGAACAGAAGTCCAAGACCAATTCTGAAGATTTATCGAAGAAAAAGTCAAAAGACGGAAGTTTACTAAAAGCCGAAGAACTCGAGTCTAATTTATTGAAGAATTACAAGACGAGTTCAAAGAAATCCTGAGACAAAGTCGTTAAAGTCAAAGAATTAAGAAGATTAACAAAGAATTAAGAAGAGCAAGGACTTAATGACGCAATTAAGGAAAGAAGAAAGAGGGGAGGAAGCTTCCTAAGCACCTCCTAATGATCCCCTATAAATAGAACATTAGGATTAACATTTCATTTTGTTGGCAAATAGTGACAATTAGTTCTTCCACCATTTAATTACCTTGTCATTTAACTTCATGTCAAATTTAAATACTTGTCTTGCACCTTAAATACCTTTAATTTCAAGTAAGTTTCCTTTTAATTCTTGTCAATCTTTATTTTTATTGTTCATCTCCTATCTACCTATCTTTAATCTTTGATCTTTATGTTTATGTTCATGTTTATGTTTTTGAGTTTTTATTGATTAAAGTGGGTTTTGATTATTTTGATTAGTTTTGTTAGTTTGATTGATTTGGATTGTTTGTTTGTGATTATTAGATGTTATTTGATTAGTTTGATTTAATCTTGTGGTTGATTTAGATTGGATTTGTTTGGATTCGTGTTATATTTGTCCCTCCGTGTTCTTCGCTGTCTTATCTGTTTCCCAGGTACATTCCGAATCAACCACACATTCCGAATCAAAGTGTTGTTCAAGAAGTTCCGGATCAAGGGTTGTTCATCCGAAATATTAAACATTCCGGATCAGTCTTGTTTATTCGGAATAATTTAACATCCCGGATCAAACCTTTCATTCGGAATACCAAATATTCCGGATCAATGAGTTTTATTCGGAATAATTAATTATTCCGGATCAAGGTCTTCATCCGGAATCTTCAACATTCCGGATCAAGGAAGATATTCCGGATCAAGAAACATTCCGGATCAAGGAAGTTCATCCGAAATATATTCCGAATCAAGCTTTTATCTCATTTTATTTCGGATCAGCAAAAACATTCCGAACCAAGGCTTATATTCCGAATAAAGAGTTTATTCTGGATAAGTGACATATTCCGAGTGAGCAATTTATTCCGGATCAAGGGTTTTGGTAAATCTTCCGAGTGAAGAAGAATCATTCCGAACGAAGGTGACATTCCGGATGAGTGATTATTTCGAACGAAGGATTATTCCGAATGAGCTATTTTCAGGTTCTTTTTAATTTCAGTTTTTAACTTTCTATTTTTTTAATTTTCAAGCTTTACTTTTCCCGCCTTTTTCCTTAGTCGCACTTTAAGATTACTTGCCTTAGATTTATTTTAGCCTTGCCTTAGTTTAAGTTTTAGTTTTAGTTTCGTTTTAAGTTTGCCTTAGATATTTTTATGTTTGCGTTATTTACTTTTAGTGCCTTTTAATTCTCGTCACGCTTTTAAATTCACGCCATTTATTTTAAATTAGATTTTAGATTTACTTTAACGTCATTTACCTTTACGTCTTGCACATTTATTTTAAAACAACCAAAAATATTCTTTTTCACCAAAAACAATTGAGTCGCATTTTGAACCGGAATCAATTCGTTAAGATACCGAGAAACGAATCTTTTCAACTAGTAAAATCTCTTTTATCAAATGGCGCCGCTGCCGGCTCTTTTCGTAAAGATTAACGGTTTTCTGTGAGAGACGAGTTGCTTTTTGGGATCCGTTCACTCGTGAACGTTATTTTTCGCGTCAAAAATTTTCAAAAAATCCCAAAAACATTTGAAAAATCATAAAAAGCATTTCTTTTTCAAAGTTTTGCACCAAAAATATTCCTCTTTATCCTCTATTATGTTTAATTCTTTTCTTTACCCCTCTTATTTATAATTCTTCATGGATTCGTCTTGCGTACGGTGTGGGAGACCATGGCATGGTTTTCAAACATGTCAATTGTGTACTTGTGAGCGGTGTGGTTTTGATATCGACGATACACAATTTGGATTTTGTCCATTTTGCAATTCAACAAATTCATACTTCTCCTCTTACAATACTTTCTCACCTTCTCCCGTCTATGACAATCCTTATCCTCAAGATGCACCGGGTTTTTCTCCATACCCGTGGTTCTATATTTGTGGGGGCCCTCACGATGCTTCTTCTTGTGATCCGTCGAAGGTCTTTGAGAAAGTTCCGTGCTATCATCCCAGTGTGTATAACTTTGAGCCCCCACGTCACACCGTCAATCATCAACCCTTTTGTGCACTTCCTCCTGAGCAAATGGCTACACTTGTTGACACCTTTCAAAAAGTTCATGAAGCTTGCAATAAGATCATGGAGAAATGTCAAGCGGATCAGCAACAAGAGCAAGTATCTAACCTTAATGCTTATACTCCTCCTCATGTGCCTCCATATTATTATGATAGTGATGACGATGAGAGTCCTATTTCTTGGAACGATGAGAATTCTATTCCTTCGCCCGACTTGCCGGCTCTAGAGCCTAAGGATTCACCCATCCTAGGGGATGAGGATCTTAGCACAATTCCTGCAAAGGAATCTGACGAATTCAACAAGTCTAGTGCAGATAACCTTGTCCCAACTCCAAGTGAATCTGAGTTAACATCCGACAGTGACGATGAGTATGATGCACTTTCTTCTGATGATGTTCCTTCCACCAACACTTTGGGAGAGGATTCTTTGGCTTTCTCTAATCCTCTTTTTGATCAAGATGGTGATTTTACCTCTAGTGATGACGAGTCACTATCCGATGAAGACGTTCTGAAGGAAACTTTCAAGATTTATTCGAACCCTTTATTTGATTTTGATGACGATTACATATCTAGTGAGGTGAATCCTGTCTTTGACGAAGGGATTGAGGACATTGATAGCTCTGATTCTCCTACTATTGATGAGCATGCTTTGTTAGCCATGCCCCCTTCTAACGCAGAGGTGGAGAGATTTGACTCTACTGGAAAGGTAACGCAGGTGGAACGTAATTGTTCTCATACTTCTCATATTATATTACCACCTCATCCTACTGCGTGCACGCCCAAGCGGGTGATGTATCAATTTCACTCTCCGGGAAATAAGGATGAGTGCTTTGACCCGGGAGGTGACAATGATCATTCTATGATTGATAACCTTACGACTTTGCCAATTGGTCCGCATCTATTGTCTTTGGAGGATGACAATGTGATTCCTTTACCCACCCCACCTCCCGTGGATCAAGATTTCACATACTTCTCGTATGTTGAAAGGACCTTCCTACCATTCAAGACTTATCCTCCTGCCTCTCCTTTGTTATATTCCTCCGGGAACGAGTACAAGGTCTTTGATCCTGGTATTACAATCGAGGCTTCCCCATGGACCATTTAATTCGGGGACGAGTCAGGCTTGTGACTCTGTTAACAAAAACAAGCGCTTTTTGGGAGGCAACCCAATTATCTATCTATCTTTCCCTGTTTTCACCATAAGTGTAGGGGGAGCCTCGTGGTGTTTCTTGTTCTTTTTCTTATCATGTGCAGGGATTAGAGCTTCAAAGACACACTCTTGATGACTTTTGACGAACCGTGATTCCATGTTTCCCATCTTCCCGGTTCTATCCTAAACTCTTTTCGATTCACAATTTTATATTTTCAAATATTAAAATAGGAATCTCTTTAGTTGTCCTTTCCTTAGCGAGATTTAAACAACGTGCACAATGTCCTAAGTGTAGGGGAGTTTACTCCCACATGCTTAAATATTGAGGACAATGTTTATATTAAGTGTAGGGGGGGACTTCTATCGAAATTAAGTGGTCTTTTCCTTGTATTTGTCCTCATTTTAACCGGAAAATCAATTTTTCGACATTTTTCAAAATTTTTGATCTGTTTTGGCCTATTAGTTTTTCTCTTTGTATAGTTATTTTCTTTCCTTATTAGAATAAATTTTAATAAAGTGGTTTTAATTTTCAAACGTTGTGAATCTTTTGACTCAACCCGAGTTTACTTATCTAAGTTTACTCTAGCTAGTATCCTTAACGTGTTTAAGTCAAGTTTTGCTAGGCTTTTATATAGGGAGCTATAAAACGCGAAAGTCTTAACTCTCACAGGTTAAGAACAAGAACTTTTCACAAGTTCCTATAATTTATCCTAGAGAGTTGTTTATCAAGGGAACTTTAAAATGCGATTTCTAAACTTGAGAAAGTCTAAAAGTTTGCAAGATCCTATAGGCGATTCGAAAACTCAAAACTTTGATTTAATAGGCTAAGCATCCACGAGTCTCATTACTTGAGATTTTAAACTGTGGAGAACGAGAGATGATAGAGTCAATTATAAGTTTGGTATTCTTTCGTGAATTTATGTGAGTTAATTATAAGCCTATTCTCCCATCGCTTGTTAATAAATTTATCTGCAATAAATAAGGTTGTACGATTTGAAAAGTTACTTAGCTTCTAGCCCAAGATCGTTTAAAAGTTGCTCGGTATGGATTAGAGTTCATAGCCAAGGCATAACTTATTGAAGCGGGATGCGTAGATTGGCGAGTCCGAAAAGGCCCTAACAAGGCATGAGGGCTACATTTTGTTGCTAAAGATCCCAAGTGATGTGAAGAATCATTTATCAAAAATCAATATGAAGGATCGAGACACACGACGAAAAGCAAAAACTCCCAAAAAGTCATGCAGAAGTCTATCCAAAAAGGCCCTAACAAGGTATGAGGATAAATAGATCCAAGTACAAAAAGGAGGCGGATCGTTGTATATCAAAATCCCAAATAAAGATTGGAGAAAAATGAAGAAGTCATGGTCCAAGTATGAAGAATCTCTCAAAACTTCAAGTGAAGAAATTCCTATTATGAAGAGAAGACCATTATTTCATGAACGTCTCTCAAGATTTGAAGTATGAAGTCGCTACCAAATATCGGTCCGAGAAAGGTCTCAAATCGCGAAGCGAGTTATGCCAAGATATGAACTTTATGAGGTCTCGAGAAGCAGTTTTAAAAGATTTTGTCCTTTAGCTAACTATTGATTAAATCGTCCCACTTTATTTTCAGCCTTAATAACTATCGAAACAAGTCAACAATGCATCCTCGTGATCATTCAAGACAACAATAAAATATAAGAGATACACCTAGGAATAAGGGAGTCTAAGTAAATAATTGGCCCACATGAGTTCGTGTTGGTTTGCTAACTTATAATAACAATGATCTCGTTTTTAAGCTTGGTTTGGAGAAAGTGAAAACTTGAGGATGATGATCATTCATGACATTTCCAAAACCCGAAGGTATGTTTTTGATTTCATTACTTTGAATGTTTATAATTTTCTATCTCTTTAATAAAGGCCAATGTGGATTGATTATGATGAAAAGTGTAAACGTGCTTTGTAACTAATGCATTGCATGAGGACATTGCAATGGTCAAGTGTAGGGGATTTGATAGGTGTGTAAACACCCATCCTTTTTACCACTTAATTACAATAATAACCGAGCCAAAACGTGTATTTTATGTCATTTATGTCAAAATTATGCGTGGTTTGTGTTTTTGTTGTGATTTAGGACGAAAAGGTGAAAAGTGGAGAAAACACGGGCATTCACGGGCTTTTATCGAAGAAAAAGACGAAAGACGAAGTCAAGAAGTCAAGAGTGCAAAAAGAACGGAAGTCCAAGACCAATTCTGAAGATTTATCGAAGAAAAAGTCAAAAGACGGAAGTTTACTAAAAGCCGAAGAACTCGAGTCTAATTTATTGAAGAATTACAAGACGAGTTCAAAGAAATCCCGAGACAAAGTCGTTAAATTCAAAGAATTAAGAAGATTAAGAAAGAATTAAGAAGAGCAAGGACTTAATGACGCAATTAAGGAAAGAAGAAAGAGGGGAGGAAGCTTCCTAAGCACCTCCTAATCCTCCCCAATAAATAGAACATTAGGATTAACATTTCATTTTGTTGGCTAATAGTGACAATTAGTTCTTCCACAATTTAATTACCTTGTCATTTAATTTCATGTCAAACTTAAATACTTGTCTTGCACCTTAAATACCTTTGATTTCAAGTAAGTTTCCTTTTAATTCTTGTCAATCTTTATTTTTATTGTTCATCTCCTATCTACCTTTCTTTAATCTTTGATCTTTATGTTTATGTTCATGTTTATGTTTTGAGTTTTTATTGACTAAAGTGGGTTTTGATTATTTTGATTTGGTTAGTTTGATTGATTTGGATTGTTTGTTTGTGATTAGTAGATGTTATTTGATTAGTTTGATTTAATCTTGTGGTTGATTTAGATTAGATTTGTTTAGATTCGTGTTATATTTGTCCCTTTGTGTTCTTCGCTGTCTTATCTGTTTCCCAGGTACATTCCGAGTCAACCATACATTCCGAATCAAAGTGCTGTTCAAGAAGTTCCGGATCAAGGGTTGTTCATCCGGAATATTAAACATTCCGGATCAGTCTTGTTTATTCAGAATAATTTAACATTCCGGATCAAACCTTTCATTCGGAATACCAAATATTCAGGATCAAGGAGTTTTATTCGGAATAATTAATTATTCCGGATCAAGTTCTTCATCCGGAATCTTCAACATTCCGGATCAAGGAAGATATTCCGGATCAAGAAACATTCTGGATCAAGGAAGTTCATCCGTAATATATTCCGAATCAAGCTTTTATCTCATTTTATTCCGGATCAGCAAAAACATTCCGAACCAAGGCTTATATTCCGAATAAAGAGTTTATTCCGGATAAGTGACATATTCCGAGTGAGCAATTTATTCTGGATCAAGGGTTTTGGTAAATATACCGAGTGAAGAAGAATCATTCCGAACGAAGGTGACATTCTGGATGAGTGATTATTCCGAACGAAGGATTATTCCGAATGAGCTATTTTCAGGTTCTTTTTAATTTCAGTTTTTAACTTTATGTTTTTTTAATTCTCAAGCTTTACTTTTCCCGCCTTTTTCCTTAGTCGCACTTTAAGATTACTTGCCTTAGATTTATTTTAGCCTTGCCTTAGTTTAAGTTTTAGTTTTAGTTGCGTTTTAAGTTTGCCTTAGATAGTTTTAAGTTTGTGTTATTTACTTTTAGTGCCTTTTAATTCTCGTCACGCTTTTAAATTCTCGCCATTTATTTTAAAATCAGATTTTAGATTTACTTTAACGTCATTTACCTTTACGTCTTGCACATTTATTTTAAAACAACCAAAAATATTCTTTTTCACCAAAAACAATTGAGTCGCATTTTGAACCGGAAATCAATTCGTTAAGATACCGAGAAACGAACTTTTCAACCTAGCAAAATCCTTACATTAATATCGACAACGATAAAGTCTACCGGATAATAGAACTTTCCCACTTTCACAAAAACGTCTTCCGCCAATCCACATGCGGCAATCGTGGAATGGTCTGCCAACTCGATAGACATTAGTGAAGGAGTAAGATTAGGAAGATTGAGCGACTTGAAGATTGCAAGTGGCATCAAGTTAATACTAGCACCAAGATCAGCCAAGGCATAACATTCTTTCATATCTTGGATTGCACAAGGAATCAAGAATTTACCGGGATCACCGACTTTTTGAGGTATGCGGTTAAGATAAACCGATGAACAACTAGACAGTTGTTGCAATTTCTCCTTGTTGTTCAACATACTCTTAAAGTTAGCGGCAAATCGAGGCATCATGACCAAAGCATCGGCAAAACTCACATTAAAATGAACATCACGAAACATTTTCATAAAAAGCTCAAATTGGTAGTTATCGCGCTCTTGACGTTTCTCCTTTGTAAGTCTCAATGGATAGGGCAAAGGTGGTGTGGGTTGAGGCATAGGCATAGCCTTTGGAATCTCGGGTTCCAAATGTGGTAATGGGTCAACCGTAGGTGTGGCATGAGCGGTACTTCGTGGGATTGAGACATGCTCCTTTTCGACCACCACCTCGGGTTCTTCCTCAACTTCATCCTCCGTAGGAGCAATTGGTTGAGGAGTCGGTTCCTTAAGTGTCTTACCACTACGTGTGCTAATCACTTTCATCTCTCCCTTAGGGTTCGATATGGTGTTACTAGGAAGACTACTCGAAGACGGTTTGCACATTATAGCCTCGAACATAGATGAAATTTTATCCTCAAACATGGATTGCCTCTTCTCGCCCTTAATCATCTATTGTTTTATTTCATGTTACCCTTGTTCCATTTTTTGTTGGTTTTGTTGTAACCTAGTTACATTCCCTTCCATTTTGTTTGTATGGATTTTAAGCTCATTTGCTAACTCGTTTTTCAACTCCTTCTTCAAGTCGTTCTTAAACTCGGATCTTAGGCTAATGATTTCTCTTTGAATGTTGTCAAACCTAGCATCGTTTCCATTAGCGTATTCAACAAATTCATTTGGAAGATCTTTTAAAGTTTGCAAACCTTTGTTATTGTTTTGAAAATCATTGCTTTGATTTTTGTTTGAAACTTGATTATTAGCCCCTTGATTCCCATAGTTTATTTTTTAATTGTTTTTAAAACCAACTTGATTGTTTCGATAGTTGTTGTTAGAATTTTGATTGGGAGCAAAACCCGGTGGAGTCATTTGATTGGAGCGGGTAACTTGACCGTTTTGGTTGTAAGTTCCCGTGGCCGCGTAGGCACTCGAAGTGTTACCACCGTTGGTAATGCACTCGGAGAAATCATGACCTCCACCACAATACATACATGAAACCTCAACCGCTTTAGCCGTAGCGGGAGCACTTTGTTCTCCAACTTTGAATTCAATTAAAAGTCCTTTAAGCTTATCAAAGATTTTGTTTTCCAAGTTCGCCTCAATTTGGCAAGCATCGATGGTATTGGACAAAGAAAGTGAAGCTGAAGACGAAGCCTTACGAACACTCGATGTGTTACGAGGACTATACACCTTAGATCTATTCTCAATTATCAACAACGCTTCCTCAACCGTTTTACACAAAATATTACCACCCGCGGCGGCATTTAGATAATCCCTTTCATGATCATTCAAACCATTGTAAAACGTGTCAATTTGATGCAAGTCGGAAAAACCGTGATGAGGACACTCATGTAACATTTCCTTAAACCTATTCCAAGCCGTTGAAAAACTCTCAATAAATTATTGTGAAAATTTTGAAATCTCGTTTTTCAAATGCGTAATCTTAGAGGGAGGAAAAAAATGGTTCACAAATTTAGAAACGAGATCCTTCCACGTCAATATAGAATTGGGTGGCTCTTTCTCTAACCAAATTTTAGCGGGCCCCGGTAAGGAATACGGAAAAAGCATCATCTTAATCGAGTCATTAGCAACATCCTTAAATTTTCAAGTGGCGGTAAGACGATTGAATTGGCGGATATGGTTGTGCGGGTTGTCCTTTTCATCACCACGGAATTTGTTGTTTTGGATCATCGACAACAAACCCGTTTTCACTTCAAATTTCTCCGCAAGGATAGCGGGTATCACAATAGCCTCTCTATAACCCTCAGTGGGTGCTTGAAGTAACTCCATCATAGTACGATTCACCATGGTTGGTTCTTCTCTTACGATAGGTTCGTCAATAGGAGACTCCTCACTAGAAAGATTAGGAGTATGTGTTGACTCCTTTCGGTTTTTTTGTTTACGTGCACGTCTTGCTTGATTACGAGTAAACATAAACGTCACGTACAACGTGGGGATGAGCAAAGAAGATTCTTTTTGGTGTTTTTAATTTTTCCAATTTTTTTTGTGGTTTTTGATTGTTTTTACTTTTTTTTGGATTTTTGTGATTGTATTAAGTAGACAAAAATCTACAAATCTCCTCCTTAATCAAATCTCTTGATTAAAGAAGCCTTAAGGAATGAAAACGATCACGTGAACTGAACGCCTTCGATGACTTTAGAACGTTGGTGGAACACCAAAACGTTCAAGAGGGTTTAATCAAATGAAACCAAGAAATATATATGATACTTAGATAATACTTTGGTTGGCAAACCCTCGATTAGCCCTTTTTATCTAAACACGCACAAGCAAGCGGGGAAATGAGGCGGCGAGAAGCACTTAAGAGCCTTTTTCCTTAGGGTATATTTTATAATACCCGCCTTATACCCACCTTATAGTTTGTGTTTTTCAAAATTAAGCTTCACGAAAGTATTTATCTGTTTTGCCTTTGATTTCTTGTTTGAGATTCGAATACAATGATTGAGTAATGACCTCCCAATCATGGTTTTGTTTTCACACTTTTGGAGTACTTGTGAATTTATTGTTCTACGTATACAATATAGTAATAGTATTCACACAAAAAACGAAAAACCGATAATACGTATTAGTAGAGTACTACTAATACAATTAGCTATTATGGCTATATAAAAACAACAATTGTCCAAATCAATACACAACACGCCTCTCCGGCAGCGGCGCCAAAAACGATGTTGTGTTTTTACTACTCTTTAGGAAAAGAGAGCAAAAGTAGGGCAAGTATTAAGTGTCGGTTTAGGAAAACCAAGCACTAATGACCAATGAAGTTCAAGTCCGTTTCCCAAGGAGGGAAGTGTGTTGTGATAAGAGATGATTAATGGTTTGTGATTATATTCATAAGAAATGAAAAGAAGAAAAGTGATTAGAAGAGAATGACGGTTACGATTATGAATTAAACTAAGACGAATAGTCGTACACGTAAAACCGTAAAAAGTGACAAAAATAAAAGATTACCCTAAAAAACTCCTAAAAATTGCAATAAATCCTAAAAAATGTAATTAGAGTTTAAAAAAAATCAAAAATCACTCAAACCTTTTATTTAATTAAATAATAATTTTTTAATGCTAATTAAAGTCCAAAAAATCAATTTAATTAACAAAAAGCCCAAAATGAGATTTTTTCACTTGTAAACCTCTAAAATGACTTAACTAAATATATAACTATTTTTGAAAATTTTAAAAATAATAAAAACTATTTAAAAATAATTAAAAACTATTAAAACTTAAAATAATTCTAAAATTTAATCTAATGACAATAAAAATATTCTAAAAATTGTAAAATTCCTAACTTAATGTATTGGATCTAAGAAAAATGAAAAACTTTGAAAAATCTAAATTTTAATTTTTAATAATAAAATAATAATAAAATATTAATAAAAATCCAAAATTTATAAAAAATTCTAAAAAGTTGCCAACTAGTTTATTTTAACCTAAATAATACATAAATGAAATTGAAATTACAAAAATACCCCTATTGGGCCTATAAATGGGCTAAAAGTCCAAACAGTCCCTTAATGGGCTCAAATTAGCCCAATACGAAAAATGTTGTCCAAATAAGCCCAAAAGCTCATATCTGACTTAAAATTTGATTTTAAGAACAAAAATCTGAAGGCCCAAAAGCTGAAAATGTATTTAAGCTAGCTTATTTCAAAGCAGCTTATTCTTAATAGGCTTTTTGGCCCATTAAGCTATAAGTTGATGTCATAAGCTCAAATTTGACACACAAGCTTCTTTTGAGTTACTTAAAAGATATGTAAAAAGAAAATTAGAAAAAGCAGAAGAAAAAAGCCTGAAATAAGCCAAGACTCTCTTCACAAAACGAAAAAATAGTCGTTTTTGAGTTCTAGACCACCTCAAGTGCTGATTCAACTTTCAAAAGCTTTTAAATGACTTAACTAAGAAAAATAATCAAAACATTTTCAAATAAGCACAAGCAATAAGCCAGAATAAGCAGATAAGCACTTGTTTAAAAGTCAACTTAATGAGTTTTCTAGTAAAAAGTCAAAGTCAAAGTCTAATAAGCTCCAGATTAAATAAATAGGTCAAATGAGGAAGATCTATCACAAAAAATAAGTTTTTGTAAGTCTGGATAAGCCAAATTGGCTTATGAATAAGCTGAATGATGATTAACACTAGCAGGGGCTAGTTTTGGAGTCTTAGCAGTGGGAAAAGTTTCCACTGCTTAATTTAATTTACCTTTTGTCTTATATGACTTTTTGTTGGATTCAAGTTACAAACAAGGAACCCTTGTAATCAGTGGATCACAAGGAGTCAAGAACAACAAAAATATCACACTTCCAATCAGCCAATTAGCACAGATTAATCAAAACATCACCAGATCAGTCACAAACATGAAGAATAAGCAGATTTCACTCAATAAGCAGTTTTAGCAAAAATTAGCCAACCAAATTGCACCAAAAGCATACACAAGCTATAATAAATTAAAATGAACAAATTCAAACAGGTTTCATGCAATGGTTCAAGGTCTAGGTCAAGATTCAAGCACAAAAAAAGTTACTGATGAGCTAAGAACATGCAGTTATGAACACTTGCTGATATACTTGACCACACAGCCAAATTCAAACACTTAGATCTTCTTAACAGGTTATGTTGGATATGATTTATCACTTTTTATCCTAATTCTAATCCTAGAACTAGGTGTGCACCAAATCACAGTCTAAAATATCACTTAATCAAGATTTTATAAACATATGTTTGATTTAGGTGTTCAAAAGCATACAACTTGCAGATATTCTGTTGTCCCTAAAATATGATGATATAGCACACGAATTTATGAAAGAAAGGTAGATATGAGATGAATTTTAGAGAGAGAAAGTAGTGAGAGAAAGTAGAGAGAAAATGGTTGGTGAAACTTGTGGAATATTAGATTAGGAGAAAAATGAAATGACCAACACCCTTCCTAACATGCTAGGAAGGGTTTATATAGCCTTGGCTTACATGTAGCTTAATGGGCTATATGATCATGGGCCGAGCTTTCCTTTTGGGCTTTGGTTACTTATTAATGAACCTTAGCTTAAAGTTAAGCCCGTAATAACACGACTAATATACTACCTATTACAACTTTATAAAATACGATACATAATAACCATATGACCGAGCATTCTTGTTTGACTCAATATTTTGAGTCTAACAATCTCCCCCAATGAGATGTCATAAACCTTGGTCATTTAGGAAATTTGTAGAGATTACTAATCTCGCCATAAATGAGCCTTGAACGTGTAATCGTAGTCTTGTTCCTTCATGCTGTGATCTTTGAGCCTTTGTTGTTGTCTTTCGACTTTGTCTTTAAGCTTGAGATCTTCAAATCATCCTTGACTTGTCTTTGCCATCTTGCGATCTTGTGTCTTCATCCACATGCTCACACTATTAATTGTTGAATATGTCTTTAGGCATGAGTATGTGGTTTCTGAATCATTGACTTTGTTGAGTACACCGTGATGCCACCTTCTCGAGACAAAACATAGACACGGACAGAACGGCTTTGACATTCGTCCTAAATCGGTAGCGTTTTACCTCCGGTCGGTGAAGACCGTTATACGATATTAAATATCGTACCTGTGATCAGGTAGATTCAATTAAGAATCTCCTTGACAGGGTTTCGCGGCTGTACTAGCCGTTCTCTTTACTCGACCGTCTCAAAGCAAGACTGCGAACATAAAGAGTGATTCAATTGGATAAATATCCGCTTGATTAAAGTTGTCAATTCAAATTCCTGGAACAAGTTTGATTCATTAAGAATATTACCATTGTTGCTTTCCAGTTGACACAAGCTTGATTCATAAGAATCTCGCAAGTTACCTACCGTAGCGCTGTTTGATGTTGACGCTAGAAGGATTTCCATTCGTCACTGTGAATATTAATAAATATCACTCTGAATTTTCTGGCAAGACCATAAGGATATTGCGTAGAAACCTGAAACGAGTTTGAATCAATTCAGAATCAAACCACTGTTGCTTTTCAGTTTTGCACATGTTCAATTCATAAAGAATCTTGCATATGACCTACCGCAGTGCTGTTTGATGTTAACACTGGAAGGATTTCCACTCATCATTCTGAATACTAAGTAGTATCACTCTGAGTGTTCTAGCAATATCACAAGGATATAGCGTAGGACTCTCTTGATTTTCATCTGTGTGTCCTAACGAGATTTGATTGATCTCTTGGCTCTAGACTCGATTTGTGCACTTTTAGTGGTCAGAGGCTGGAGCAGATGCCACCTATTCAATATCAACTATCTCGAAGTGAGAAAGTCAATAGTAGTCATGTTGTTCTCCGTGACAATAAAATAAACTTCTTTTGAGAGAAGCCTGAGTAGCTAGGAAAGGGTTGTGCATACATCACTGGGTCCATGATGAGTTTGTCTTCATGATGAGTTGACCCGGTTTCTGCCTAACTTGTATGGAGGGCTTCTTTCTTTAGACCCTTTATCCTTACATTTCTTTTTCATTCTTCAACCCCTTCAATGCTTACCAAGACATCATTACTAGCACCTTGTTGTGATTGTTCCAGTGCTAGCATCAGTACTTAGTCGGCATTCTGCTACGTTCACATTCTACTCCATCTTTCCTAAGGACTTCTAATAATCTATTGGATTGTCCCGGGGAAGATCCCTCCGGTTCTGGTTGGATCATAGGACTTAAACCTAACCACCCTTTTGACACCAATAACGTCGTGAATTAAAGATGTTGTGGGTATTTGATCGTAACCATGAAAACCACTTTAAATTCTAACTAAGTGTTTGAAAAACATTTAACACCTTGCTAGTTTTGTCGTTTTAGAAATGCTCCCCCTTCACATGTGCATCGATAATCGAAAGTGTTTCGCACATGTAGGTAAGAGTTAAAGTGCTTGAGTCTTATATTAGATCACATTTTTCTCCCGTATCTCTAATATATAAAATCTTTTGATATTAGAGATACCAAATTTGATTAAAATATATTTTGAAAAATAGTCTTGAAATCTCCGGGAGAAAGATGTGATCTTTTGCATGAAGTTAAAATGCTCCCCCTCAAAAATTGATCCAATTGAATTGTCATTGTGAGGATATGATCCACATTTCGCTTTTTGAGGATGGGAGTTGTTGAACACACAATTTTTGAAAGATTTTGAATATCATTGAAAAATTCTTGAAAAAATTGTGTTCAACGCTTTTTGAAAAATCAATTCTTTTTGTCGAAAGGTTTTTCTAAAGCATATACTTGAGTTCATAGACTTTGAATGTCTTGACGAATCCACTCAAGTGTAAGAAGATTTCTCTTCTTTTGCTGAGGGTAAGGGTACTAAATCGTACACTCCCCCGTGAATATCGATCTGGGTTGCAATCTGAAAGTGATTACAAGCCATTGTGTTGAGCTCAAAACGTTGAATGTTTTGTGACAAGCTCAACCCGTGATAGATTGCTCTACCCGTTGTTTGGAAATATTTGTCCAAACTAGACAATTTCCTTTATTAAAAGAAGAAATGACATGTTTTGAAAAATACTTACAACTTTCATTCGAGCTTTATGTACACACCCGTGTCGTTATTGAGCGACATTTCTAGGCACGTCCATATTATCGATACTGAAAGACATGTCGAGAAGAATATTTTTGGATTTTGAAAGATTTTTTATTTTGTGTTTTACTTTTATGTGTTTAATATTTTTGTATTTTGCTTTTTCAAAGATACTTACAGGTTGATGTTTGATAGATAAATCAAGCAGGCACCTTTGCCAGAATCTCCAGGTCTGCTGGAGTCAAACATCTCATACCAATTTGCCTAACGAGTTACTCAAACCTATCTTTCGACAGAGCTTTCGTAAACAAGTCGGCTAATTAGTAATCCGTTCCAACAAAGTATAATTCAACGATACCTCTTTCAACTTGTTCCTTTATGAAGTGGTATCTGACATCGATGTGCTTCGTACGGGAATGTTGTACCCGATTGCAGGAGATGGCTATGGCCGACTTTGAGTCACAGTACATAGGTACTTTATCAAAGTGGAAGCCATAATCCGTGAGTTGTGTTCTCATCCAAAGAACTTGAGCACAACACGTAGATAGAGACACATACTCCGCTTCGGCGGATGAAAGTGACGTGCAATCCTGCTTCTTGGAAGACCATCCCACAAGCTTATCTTGACCTAGAAATTGAGCACCACCAGAAGTACTTTTTCGTGTATCAAGACACCCTGCATGATCAGAATCTGAATAGGCCGTTAGAAAGAAACCGTTTTCCTTCGGATACCAGAGTCCCAAATGAATGGTATTCTTGAGGTACCGAAAGATTCGTTTAACCTCCTTGAGGTGCTTTTCAGTGGTTCGTGCTTGATAACGTGCACAATAACACGTAGCATATGAAATATCAGGTCTGCTTGCTGTCAAGTACATGAGGGACCCGATCATGGAACGATATCTCGTTTGATCTATGGGTAATCCCTCCAAGTCAGCATCTAGCAATGTGGTTGATAATGGTGTCCCAACGGGGTCACATGAAGTCATACCATGCTTTTTGATTATCTCTTGACAATACTTAGCTTGGTTTATAAAGATACCACCTAGGGATTGGTGAACTTGAATTCCTAGAAAGAATTTTAGTTCGCCCATCATTGACATTTCAAATTTGCTGTGCATTACTTTTTCAAACCATTTTGAAAGTTTTGGGTTTGTAGACCCGAAAATAATATCATCAACATAAATTGCACAAGTAAAATGTCATCCTCATATTTATAAGTGAAAAAAGTTAGATCAATGGAACCTTTTGAGAAACCTTTGGATACCAGAAATTTCGAGAGCTCGTCGTACCACGCCCTTGGAGCTTGCTTGAGTCCATATAGTGCCTTGTGGAGACGATACACCTTGTCAGGATAATAAGGATTGACAAATCCTTCCGGCTGCGTGACATAGACTTCTTCCTTCAAAGGACCGTTAAGAAACGCCGTCTTTACGTCCATTTGATAGACAATGAATCCCTTATGTGCAGAATAAGCAAGAAAAATCCTGACCGCTTCCATTCGAGCTACTGGTGCAAATGATTCTTCGAAATCAATACCCTCTTTCTGTCCATACCCTTTAGCCACTAGCCTAGCTTTGTTCTTGATGATCGTGTTTTCTTCATCCATCTTGTTTTTCCAGATCCAACGAAGATTTAAAGGAGTCACATCGTATGGTCTGTCAACAAGTTCCCAGACTTTAAGTCTTTCTAATTGTTGAAGTTCATCCGTCATCGATTCAATCCAAGCATGATCAGCCATGGCTTCTTTGATGTTTTTCGGTTCAGCAGCACTCACGGCGAGTGCGAACATACAAACATCGCCATCAGTTGCTAGTTGTCGTCTTGTACGAACAGGCTGTGAAGGGTTTCCAATTATGTGAACCAAAGGATGTTCTCGGGTCCAATGATGTGTTGAAGGATGTCGTTGATAAAACGTATGCATATTTGACGGATCAACATGGCGAGTAGAAGACTCTTCAGTTTCGTGTACCGGTGTACCGAATGGGTTGATAAATTCGTCTTCGTCAGATAATGCATCGTCTGCTTGATGTGTGTTCTCTGGAGCAATGACTGTAGTTGTGGATGTTGTAGGATCGATTGTTAATGTGATATTCTGAGGAAGTAAATCTGCAGCAACCCGTGTTGAAGTAGATGAAGTTGTATCCTTTTGTTGATGATGATAGGTATCATCATTCTTATCATGAGTGACAGCGGAAGACTTCGATGCAACTTGTTTCTCCCCTATGAAATATTCATCATACATTGGTCCATATAACATTTCCAACTCTTCAAGTGTCGTATCCACTGTCATATCTGCTCTAGGAACATGTTCAGGAACCAGCTTTGAACTTGACGGTTCATTGCTGTGGTCTTGAGTTCCGAGTTTCGTGCGGTTGTGAACGGAAGTCGTTTGTCGTTGTGGATCGGGACTTAAACTGCTTTGTTCAAGTTCCATCGTATTGCTTACTTGTGAAACCCCTAAGACACATATTTCTCTGATATTTGTTTCTTCAGCAACCAAACTCTAAGAGTGTCTTTTGTTGAACGGTATGAATAAGGAAAACCTTTATGTTCTTGTTGAACCTTTACTTGATTACCTGCACTTTCATCAGTAGTTTGTATGCTTGCATATTTGTTAGTGATATCTTTGTGAGAACCATGTGGGGGTTCACAGTGAACCTTTGTCGTGCTAGAGGGAAATATTTTTCCAGTAGGAACCCATTTAAGACCAGTTGTTTTGAAGATTCTACCTGTTTGTCTCCACTTAAGACAGGGTCTAGGAGACTTAGCTTTCTCATGCACCGCGGAAGACTTAATTGGAGAAAAACTATTTCCTTTAGGGTTCCATCTTTGAGATGCTCTAGCTGTTTGGTTCAGCTTGTTCAGGACTTTAGTGATGCAATCATCATAAATGGCATTAAACACACATTTGTTACATTTCATGCAAACAAAGTGCTTAGCATCTGAGAAGGATCTAGTGTTCCTAGGATAGGCTGATTTGGGCACATCATAGAAGGGTCTAGAATTCCTAGATGTGTGATTAGCGCTCCTAGGTATCTCTTGCTTGTGTCTTTATCTTAGCATCCTCTAGATAGCTTTTATGACCCGTGTCATTTGAACTTCGCCTAGGCATGTTCTTGTGGCTATTGCTAGAGTTGCTTGAATCATTCACGTGATTGGGTGTTACATAGGCAGAATATCTTAAGGAGTATCTAGATTGTGGAGTGACAGTGTTTGGCAAATTGTTACGCATGTCAACTTGGGATGCAAACCTCGAGTTCAATGTTTTGGGTCGTTTAGATTTAAACGCATTCGGTTGTCTAGCAATTGAGCGGTTTCTGAATGGTTGAGTAGGAGGTTTCCCCAAGATAGACTGATTTGCTAACTTAGTATCCACACTATTTCCTTTTAGCTTCCTTAATTCATTTTTCACTGCTGTTAATGCAAAAACCTTTTCCTGAATCTGAGCTTTCAGTTGCTCATTTTGTAGAAGTAATTGAGCGACACGTTGTTCTAACTTAATGTTTATATTATCAAATATGTCGTTATCAGCATTCGCGTCATTACTATCTACAGTGTCGATAGGTTGCACAGATATTTCACTTACTGAAGCAGGCGGAGGACTTGGATTTTGAGAAGCCAACTTTGATTCTAACAAATTTATTTGTTCCACAAAATGTTCTTTTTCCGCATTAGAATCTTGAATCTTACGATCCAATTTTTGTTCAAGAACAACGTTTGCTTTTTCAAGTTTTTCAAAATAAGATTCAAATTTGTCTTTTTTTTTTTAAAACTCGAGTTTGGCATCCTCAAAATCTTTTTTCTGTTGAGCTAACATAGTTTCAAGCTCATGAATCTTAGAATCAATATATTGATGATCATCATATACAGCATTTAATTGTACCTTAGCCATTGGCTCTTCATCATAAATGGGTCTGATATCTGCATCATCGGTTGCTGGATCATTCCCTGAGCTGTGGATGGTTTGTTGCTGCTCTGATACCAATTGTTGTCCCTAAAATATGATGATATAACACACGAATTTATGAAAGAAAGGTAGATATGAGATGAATTTTACAGAGAGAAAGTAGTGAGAGAAAGTAGAGAGAAAATGGTTGGTGAAACTTGTGGAATATTAGATTAGGAGAAAAATGAAATGTCCAACACCCTTCCTAACATGCTAGGAAGGGTTTATATAGCCTTTGCTTACATGTAGCTTAATGGGCTATATGATCATGGGTCGGGCTTTCCTTTTGGGCTTTGGTTACTTATTAATGAACCTTAGCTTAAAGTTAAGCCCGTAATAACACGACTAATATACTACCTATTACAACGTTCTAAAATACGATACATAATAACCATATGACCGAGCATTCTTGTTTGACTCAATATTTTGAGGCTAACATATTCACTCTATTACACTTCTTAAACAAGAACCACTAGCATACAACAACAAACACTTAACCAATAACACAAATACTTAAATATGCAGTTGACCCAAACACCCCTTTATAATTTCAAAACAAGATTTTCAAATCAAAAGTTGGAATTAGGTTAGCACATGCATACATAAACATCAAAGCATCAAACTTAAACAGAATCAACAAGATTTGGAGCCCAAGAACAACACATACACAAGCAGAACTCAAATATCACAAATATCCAAATTTTTGACAGATTTTGAGATTAAAACCTCATGAATGTACATCCACACCCACGTATGTTTGAGCTGATGTGCTAGCAAGAACAAGCACAAGCTTCCAATATCAAGCTGCTAAGATGGAACAAAGTTAGAAGCAAAAATAATAAACAGAAAGGTGACAAATCCTTGATTAATGCAACCCTTGTACCCCACACTTGATTATCCCCAAGTTATAAGCCTCACAACACCTTGATAACACAATATCAGGATGCTATGATCCACTTATAGCCCAAAAATTCCAAGGTGTACCAAGGACTTAGCAAAATATCAAGGTTTTAGGACTTTGAGCAATTTCTTGCACAAAGCTTAAAGAAAACATTTTGAGATTCAGTTTTAGCAAACACATAACATAAATAAGCAGTATAAGAGATTGGCACTTGACTTTTCTTCACAAATTCAAACTCTTTTCATTAAACAATGAACAAGGATTTACAGAAAAGTGAACTAGGAAAAGTTCAAGAGTAAACTAAAAATGAAAGAGTCCTGTTAGCTTCAAATATTGAGTCAAACAAGAATGTTCGGTCATAGGTTTATATTGTAATATTTATTAGAACGTTGTAATAGATAGTTAAATAGTCGTGGTTCACGGGCTTGGATTTAAACTAATTAAAGTCCAAAAGACAAGCCCGACCCAATATATAGCCCATTAAAGCCCACATGTGGGTGGACTATATATACTACCCTCCTAGCATGTTAGGAGGGTTGGTTGTTCATTTTATTCTCACTTCTAATCTAATATTCACCAAGTTAATCATCTCTTCTCTCTAATTTCTCACACTACTTTCTCTCTCTAGAATTCATCTTCTTCATCTATTTTCTTTCTTAAATTCGTGTTATATCATCTAAATATATGGGACAACAATTTGTATCAATCGCCATGGGGTAGTTTTGTGATTGGTTGTTGTGTTTTTATTTGATTTGTTTGATTTGATCCTTATTTCTTCCACGAATTCAAGATTTTTTATGTTTTTTAGTGTTCTTCAATTCGTATACCTTTTTTACTGTTGTTTAGTGATTTGGGTATCTTGGTTTTCGGGTAAAACACAAATCTTTTGGATCAAAAGTTAAGAACTTTCTTGTTTCATCTTTCCGAAATTCTAGCAATTGATTCCATCGGAAAGTACAAGTGAGTGAGGCTCGATCGCAATAACCCAAGGGTTTTACTTTGCGATCACAAGGATTCAGACACCTTATTCCGACGTACATTGCGATCGTACATTGCGACGGATTTTAGCCACATTGAAACGTTACTCTTTCCAAATTTTATTGGCCATATTCCGATAGAAGGGTATTGCGACAGGAACATTGCGATAGAAGGGTCATTGCGACAGGAACATTGCGATAGGAGGGTCACATTCCGATGCAATATTCCGATAGATCATTCCGACATCATTTCGATAGCCTACATTCCGACAGCCTACATTTCGACAACCTACATTCCGACATCCAACATTCCGATGGACATTCCGATGGGACATTCCGATGGACATTCCGATGACATGTTTAGCTAAATTTTGTTCGAGTATTTTTTAGACTTAGCCACCATCTAGACTAGTTTCGGAATATCGTTTACACGAAGATTAAAAAAAAGTTAAAAGTTTTCCGTCAAGTAAATTCAAATTTTTTCCATACTAGCTTTAGGACATTTCTAGCTCGATTTCAAAATTTGACGATTACAAAATTTTTTGGTCTGCCGTTTTGTCAGACTGGGGAATTTATTGTCAGACTGAAGAAAAATTGCACTTTTCGGAATTTTAACCACAACAACAATCATAACAAATCTACTTAAGATCCATATTCACTTCATCATTTTAGAGAATATTGATATGGATTCTACTGCCGGATATCGTGTGACGAACAACAACATAATGGTGGCGGGTAACAAAGAGAGACCACCAATGCTTGTGTCTGGTCGGTATGCTCAATGGCAATCACGTTTCATATGATACCATGATACAAGACCTAATGGTGATGCCTTGAGGAAATGTATTACTCATGGACCATATATATTCAAGAAGATCTCAATTCCTCCAAGACCAGCAACAGATACTACTGATCCAATACCCGCAAGTGAACGTGATGAAACAAGAGCTGATCTTACACCTGAAAATTGTGCTTGGCATGATGCGGAGAAGGAAGCCATCTATATGGTTTTAAGTGGGATTGGAGATGATATTTACTCCACGGTTGATGCATGCCCGACAACACATGAAATGTGGACTGCTATTGAACGCTTGCAACAAGGAGAATCACTCAACAAACAAGATGTCAAAACAAACTTGTTTTGGAATTTGGCAAGTTTACTTCAAGGGATGGAGAATCAATTGATTCATACTACTCCAGGTTTTATAAAATGATGAATGACATGACAAGAAATAACCTGCAAGTCTCCACCATGCAAGTCAATGTTCAATTTCTTCAACAACTTCAACTCGAGTGGACACGGTTCGTCACTTTAATAAAAGAACAAGAAAAGTTAGACGAGGTCTCATATCATCGACTCTTTGATATCTTAAAGCAATTTCAGAATGAAGCAAATGAGATTCGAGCTGAACGTGTTGCAAAGACGACTAATCCACTTGCTTTAGTGACTACCACTCAACATGTTCAAGGTCATCGCTCTTGAGCTCCTAAGCCATAATCCACTACATCATCCTCACCACGATATTCCACATCATCTAAGTCTTCATCATCCACAAGATCACGAGCCAAAGTGCCAAGAGCACCATCACCATCATCTGAGTCATCATCTAAAGAAGATAGGTGATGAAGACCAAGCTCAAAAGAATCGTGAGATGAAACAACAAATTGCTTTCATAATGAAGACTTACAAGAAAATCTACAAACCCACCAAAAACAATCTTCGAACATCATCTAACACAAAGAATCAATATGTTGAGAGTCCTCCACGGTATGACACACGTCGACGTGGTGAAAGTCCTTCTAGGTATGATCGACATAATCCAACGCATGTTGAAGGTTCTGCAAGTTATGATCGACAAACTGCCAAGTATGATACTCAGAGGATTGCTGCTGCTACTGGGAATAGGGAAACTGTTGGAAGTAAAGTGGTTCAGCAGAGTGGGATTCAATGTTTTAATTGCCAAGGTTATGGGCATATGGCAAAGGAATGCAGAAAGCCGAAAAGGGTTAGAGACTCTAGCTATCATAAGGAAAAGATGCTGCTATGCAAGAAGATGGAAGCAGGGGTTAAATTATCAGTTGAGGAAGGAGCAATGCTTGATGACACTGATGATGAAGATTCCGATCAAGAACTTGATGCACATTACTCGTACATGGCAAAGGTTGAAGAAGTTCTCAAAGTCACTGAAGATGACAACGGTCCTATCTTTGACACTGAGCCAATCGATAAGGTACACACTACTAATGAACATAATGTGTTTGGTGATATTCATGAGCATAGTGATCTACCCAATGCCATTAATGACACGTGTATGATGGAAACGGTTGATAGCAATACCACACCCGATTCATCAGACATGTGCAATAATGAGTCTGAGGATGATCAACATGCAAATGAGTATGATGAAGAGGAACGTATTGCGCTTGCTAATTTAATTACCACTTTTCAAAAATATGTCACTGAAAATAAAAAGAGTCAAAAGCAATTAAAGAAGGCAAATGCTACGCTCACTCAAAATTTTGAAGAATGCAAAGCTGCTCTTATCAAATCTACTGAGATGACTGAAAGCTATAGAGATGAGCTCCTTCAGAAAACCAAAGAGCTTGAGGGGTACAAGGGTAGTGCGTTAAAAAGTCAAAAGGACGATTTTGAAAACAAATATAATACAACTCTTGAGTTATTAGCCAAAGAGAAGCGTCAATATAATGTTTTCTTAATGGATGAACGTCAAAAAACGTACCTTGCCAATACCAAAGTTAATGAACTTGAACAAAAGCTCTCTATGACCACTATCGATTCTGCCAAAATTCTCGAGGATAAGAAACAAGAGGTAGATGCGTTAAAACAAGACTTCAAAATTAGATATGATAAAGAAACCAAAAAAGTAACGAAACTAGAAGAACAAGTCGAATTTTTGAAGAAAGTTGTTTATAAAACGCATGATTCTATTCAATCCGTAAGAATTCTAGCACCTCCGTCGATGTTTAAGGGTCAAGCTAGCTTTGCAAGTATTGAGTACCTTGCCAAAGCTAAATCTGCGAACCCGTGTCTTTATCTTGATGAGACTGAAAGGACTGATCTTGATTGCATGCCTGTTAGTACCGATAGTAAAGAGACTGCCCTTTGGGATGATGATAGTCGACATCTTGTCAATAAGGAGTTTGTGAAACCATATAATTATGCTTACATGAATAGTCTTTATGGTCTTTTCAACAAACAAACTCAGAAAACCCGTCAGGAAGTGTTCTTAGAATGCAAACAAAAGAGAATTCAATGGAAGAAAGCTTTTGCCACTAAGAAATCTGATGTTTACAAATATATAAACTACCTTCCTCTAGATGAATCCAAAAGCAAGAGTAGGAAAACATTAGGTATTCTTAAACACCACATAGATAATGTTAAATCTATTGTTGAAAGAGATTGGGCAAAACGTGAAAATGCTGAGTGGCAACGCCCGATTCCTCAAGATATTACCTTGCTTGTGAAAGAACTCTTAATTCCTAACACGGCGTTGATTAAAGAAACTGTTCTTCAACTTGAGGAGTTCATTCGGACTGAAACGTATGATGATTTAAAATATGTTGAATTTCTTAAGAAACACATTGATGATCTTCAAATGGAAAATTCTGATTTTTCAGATGAATATGATTTACTCTTGCAAGAATGCGTTTCTAAAGATGTTATGTGTGCTTATTTTACATCTTGTGCTGATATTGATGAATATTCTGATGTTGCATGCAAATATCTTGATAAGATCAAAGAATGTGAGCGTCTTGAAATTGAGCTTTCAAAATGTAAAGAAAATGTTGATAAAAAGGCTTTTGAGTTACTTCAACACAAAACTGATTTCCTTCAAAAACATTGTCATTCTCTTGAACTTGCTTTGCAAAAAGACGTTGCTAGTTTTCCACATGATAATAACTTGCAAGAAAAACTTTCCAAAATGTTTCGAGAAATGAATGAACAAAATTTGGAAAATAAAGGGTTGAAAGCTCAGTTACAAGACAGGGAAAGAGCGATAGCAGAGTTGTAGAAACTCGTTGCTAAAATGGGTGGGAAACTCGTGAAACCTAGCATTAAGCAACCTGTTGTTAGACAACCCAATGCCTCTAAAGTGAATAGATCCTCTATCTTGGGAAAACCATCTGCTTTATCAAATTCCTCGTTTGCAAAACCTGTGTTTGCCCCCAAGATGGATGGAAAGGAAAGGTTACCACAAAATCAACCCATAAGGAATACTATAGCACCAAGCGTTAAGCACAATAATATGATTAAACTAGGGATGTATAGAATACTCACTAAGCCCACAAACAAAGTTACTCAATCGCCTCAGACTTCTAGAAACACTAATATTCGTGTGTCTTCTACTACAGGAATAGTTTCCACTACTAGTGTTAGCCGGCCTCAGCTTAAGCGCACTCAAGTGAATGATAAGGTCTGGAAACTCAAGAATCAAGGGAAGATGAAGGAAGTAGAAGAACACCCTAGGAATTTGAATGTTTTTAAGAATAAAAAGTCTGTAATCGCATGTAATGACGATTTGAATGTTGTGGATTATTTGAATGCTATGAATGCTATGAATGTGAAATTTGTTTGTGTCAAATGTGGAAAGTGTGCTAATGCTAATCATTCTATGTGTGCTATGAATAAAGTCAAAGGCGTAGATACTAGAACTAAGAAGCAAGTTGCAATGCCTATTAGAGCTAGTAAACCCAAACGCAAAGTGAACCATTCTGGTGCAACCCCCACTAAGAAAAGTAATGCATCAGACTCCACCACTAAGAACCCTAGAAGCAAAATTAAGGAATTATATGAGTCTGCTAGCAAGTCTTGGAAATGGTGGTTTTCTAATCAATGTCCTCCAGGATATAAATGGACGCCGAAATCTAGGACATAAAATGTGAAAACGAGTGTTAGTTTGCCTTTAAATGTTGATAAGGACACTAATGATTCTACTATCACAACTACTGTGGTATCCTATTTAGCAAATGCTCCATCATGTTCTAACTCTTCTGCAGGTGATACAAATAATTCTCTTCATACTGGACTCTGGATGCACGAAGCACATGACGGGGAATCTCAAGCTTCTAATTAACTTCGTGGAGAAGTTCCTGGGTACGGTCCGATTCGGAAATGATCAATTTGCATCGATCCTAGGTTATGGAGATTTGGTTCAGGGGAATATTACAATCAAAAGGGTATACTACGTCGAAGGGCTCAATCACAATCTTTTCTCGGTTGGTCAATTCTGTGATGCGGATTTGGAGGTTGCTTTCAGAAAGAAGACATGTTTTTTTCGGGATTATGATGGGAATGACTTACTTACCGGTACATGGGGTACTGATCTTTACACAATTTATGTAACACCCCATTTTGGAAATGGAAATATCACAGTAATTATGGCGTGTCATCAAAGCATACAAGGTAAAATGTCTAAACATTACTTGACCATATAAAGGAAAATACCAGAATCAAACATCAGTAGTCCAAAAGTAAAGCTAATCACACACAAACATAGTATAATAAAGGAAAAGGACTAAACAATGTCCAAAGCATAAGTATCAAAGAAAGGAAATGCATAATGTAAAGAAGGCTAGACAGCTTCCAGTCCATATGCATGTACTCTTAATGTCTACGAGCGTCCCTGAGTACCTGCCGTTTTGGGAACATAGAAAAGGAAAACGGCTGAGCAAATACGCTCAGTGCACGGATGTATAATAAAGCATGAATAGGATAAGCATATAACATAATAACAGCGGAAGAAAACTAAGTCCCGAGTAACCTGGTTAAATCTTAATAAAACTGGTTTTATAGTTTGAAAGTCTTATGTTTATTTTATAAAAACTGTTTGTCATATTTTACCATTAGCCAATATAGGTCATGAAAATCCACCGTGCATGAATAATTGGAGGGGTGACCTCATCATGCAAATTAGAGGGGATGCCTCTAATTTAATATACTGGTTTATGGGTAGGAGGGATCAGCTCCTTGTGAAGGATGCAAGGCATACACCACATTCACCATGTAATCCTGAATAAAAACGTGTAACTAGGATGCACCCATACGCCCCACATGATAAATATAAATAAATGGCCAAAAGCTGAAGGGACGCCACGATCAATCACTCCGCCGTGGTGAAGTCATAACATCAGTGCCTCTAATGTTATGGTTATGGTACCTCCATAACTAGGTGAAACTGGTCATGCATGTATATGGCTATAGGTAAACTTAATTACACATAAGCAATCAAACACGTAACTTATACTACGGGAAACCAGTTGGCTGCATACGGGGAAATCCTAATAAGGAAAGAATGTCCATACTGAAAGGACGGGAATCCGTACCTTATGTCTAGTGAACGAGAAAGACGAACTGCGAGGAATCCTACTTCCGAATCACTAGTGCTACATAAATACGTACATGAAATAAGTATCTGCTTACTAAATACATAGCTGGTTTTATGTCATGTCTTAGCTTATTTTATGTGTTCTTACTATGTTTTACTGTTTAAAGCCTTAAACTGTATTAAATCTTATATCTTGTTTAATCTGATTAAGTATTTCTGGTATTTCATGTGTTATTATACTTACTGTGTAATAATAAGTAACTTTCCAAAAATAGCAGGTTTCCTAAAATAGAAAGTTTCCAAAAATAGAAAGTTTACAAAAATAGAAAGTTTCCAAAAATAGAAAGTTTCCAAAAATAGAAAGTTTCCAAAAATAGAAAGTTACCAAAAATAGAAAGTTTCCAAAAATAGAAAGTTTCCAAAAATAGATTTACTGCTTAAAATAGATAAGTTTCTAAAAATAGAAAGTTTCCATAAATAGATTTGCTGCCTTAATTGAATAAGTTTCCATAAATAGATTAGCTGCCTTAAATAAATAAGTTTCTAAAAATAGCTGGTTTCCATAAATAGATTAACTGCCTTATTTAATTAAGTTTCTAAAAATAGAAAGTTTCCATAATTAGAATTAAGCTGGTTAAATAAGCTAAGTAAATAAGCCTAAGTGTTTTCATGATTATTTTCTAAGTTATATGGTATATTGTATAGTTTAATAATTATTTCATGTAATTTAATTAAACTATAGGTTATAATATTTAATTAAAGTATAACATGTTTTTAATTAAATATGTTAAATACTTAGGTTAAAATATGTATTATTATATATTAATAATATAACCTAAGTCATGTTAATTAATTAATTATACCCATGGTTTTAAAATAATTAATTAATTATAAGTCTTAAATATATAAATACTTAGGTTAAAATAATTTCATGATTATTAATAATTAAATAACCTAAGTCATGTTATTAAATTAATCACATCTTTTATTAATTTAATTTTAACATAAGTTCATAACATAAAAAAAACTAACATAAACCATGAACCGGATCTAAGCTTAAAAACATGAACCGGACATGAATCGACACCGTACCCCGAACCAACTCGGGGTACCCCTTGCTGCCGTGGGACCCACACGCACCAACCAAGACCATATGGTCTTGGTGGTGGTCGGCTAAACAAACCGAAACCCCCTTGGGGTCGGTTGCAGCCTGCGGCCAATACAAAACACCCCTTAAAACGACCCTTTGATTTAATTAATCACCAAAACATGTTAGATCTATGATTAATTAATATGTTTTTATAAAAACATCACATGTTCATAATTAATAAAAATATTAAATTAAAATAAAAGGTTTAAAAGGTTTTTACCGAATTCGTGGATCAAGAGAATGAAGAACAAACACGAACAATCAACAAATCCTCAAGATCAAAGATCAAAGAATCACCTTGTATGGTGATTTAAGGGTGGCGGCACAAAGAGAGGAGGAAGAGAGGGTTTTAGGTTTTTCTTGAAATCTTCTGTAAAGTGATTTTGAGTAGTGAAAAATTAATTAACCCCCCTTTAGTAAAAATTGACAATGGGCTTGACCCATTGTCCTTGTTTGGCCATGGGTAGGGACCCCCACATGGGGTTCCCGTACCTTGTTCCGTGTCTCTTTATTTAGTCACTCGTTTGTGTTTATTTATGTTCGTGTTTTAAATGTTCTCGTTACGTAAATACCGTGATCTAATATATTTAATTACGCTCGTAATAAATATATATACGTAATTAATAATAGCTCGTGTTTTAATTACGTTCATGATTTCATGATCGCATGTTCGTGATTAATTATTGTTAAATAATTATTACGTGATCGTTCATATAAAATACTTATCGTGTTCTAACACGTACGTAATACGTAAACTCCTAACATGTAATCGTAATCATGCTATATTAGGAAAGTTTCAACTAGTACGTACGATCCTAAGGGTACTATGCATGGTAAAAGCATGCGGGTTTTACAACTCTTCCCCCTAAAAAGAATAATTCGTCCCCGAATTATAGATAAAGTAAACTGGAAAAGAAGAACATACCCGAATTCAAAATATGAAATGAGGTAAGAAGCCCGGATAGACTCCTCCGTTTCCCAAGTGGCTTCCCGCTCGGTATGATCCCTCCATAGAATTTTGACGAATGGAATCGTCTTCTTTCTCATGACTCGTTCTTGTCTGTCAAGAACTCGTTCGGGTTCTTCTATAAAAGTGAGATCTTCACGTATCTGTTCTAGTGGATACTGAACCATGTGAAGGGGATGATATTGGTACCCTCTGAGTAAGGACACAAGAAACACATTGTGCACATGCGAAAGCTGCAGTGGTAACGCCAATCGGTAAGATACTTCACCGACTCGTTCAATGATATCAAACGGTCCGATGAAACGAGGACTGAGCTTTCCTTTAATCCCGAAGCATCTAACACCACGTGTCGGCAAAACCTTAAGGAAGACGTGATCTCTTACGTTAAAGTGTAAATCCCTACGATGCTTATCGGCGTAACTCTTTTGACGTGACTGTGCCTCCTGAATTTTCTGCCTAGCTACTGCGATCTTCTCATTTGTCATCTCTATGATTTCCGGTCCTTCGAGTGTTCGCTCGCCAACCTGGTCCCTGCAGATTGGGGCGCGACACTTTCTGCCATACAACATCTCAAATGGATCACATTTGATGCTTGCGTGCCAGCTGTTGTTGTATGCAAACTCCACCAAACAGATGTATTCGTCCTAATCACCCGTCCATTCTAGCGCACATGACCTCAACATATCTTCCAATGTCTGAATGGTTCGCTCCGACTGTCCGTCCGTTTGAGGATGAAAAGCCGTGCTCAGCTTAAGTTGTGTACCCCAAGCTTTCTGCAGACCTTTCCAAAAGCGCGAAGTGAATCGAGGATCTCTGTCTGAGACGATGCTGGATGGTGCACCGTGGAGTCTCATGATCTCTCGTCTATACGTATCTGCGAGTTTACTTACCGGATCTTCCTTGCGGATCGGTAAGAAATGAGCTGATTTGGTAAGTCGATCAACGATAACCCAAATTGCATCGTGCTTCCTTTTGGTAGGCGGAAGACCGGTAACAAAATCCATGGTGATTTTGTCCCACTTCCACACTGGAATATCTAACGGTTGAAGGAGACCGCCAGATCGCTGATGCTCGATCTTAACCTGCTGGCAGGTAAGACATTTGGAGACGTAAGTGGCAACATCCTGTTTCATACCACTCCACCAAAAGTACTGTTTGATGTCATGGTACATCTTAGTCGAACCAGGATGTATCGAGAATGGGGAGCTATGAGCTTCAGCTAACAAAGCTTCCCGGTGTTCTTGGTCATCAGGAACACAAAGTCTAGTGCCCTGCCAAACGATACCATCTGCATCTACTCTGAATTATGTCTGCTTCTCCAAATCCTGTACTATCGCCCAGATTTCTCCGTCATCCTTCTGAGCTTCCTTGATCTTAGATAGTAACTCGGGTTCTACTCTAAGATTAGCCCAGTAACCGTGTTGTCCACGTACCATGATCTCGATGTCTAGTCGCTCCAAGTCTCTGATGATTTCCTCTTCGACTCTAATGCCGTTGATCATTCCGGACTTCCTGCTAGGAGCATCTGCTACTACATTTGCCTTTCCGGGATGATACTGTAGATTGATGTCATAATCCTTCAACAGCTCTAACCATCTCCTCTGCCTCATGTTCAATTCACGCTGAGTGAAGATATACTTCAAGCTCTTGTGGTCCGTGAAAATGTCACATGATTCTCCATATAAGTAGTGCCTCCATATCTTCAATGCAAACACGACTGCAGCAAGTTCCAGATCGTGCGTGGGGTAATTTTCTTCATAAGGCTTAAGCTTCCGTGAAGCGTACGTGATCACTTTCCCATGTTGCATGAGAACACAGCCAAGTCCCTTCCCTGATGCATCGCTGTAGATTTGAAATCCACCCGTACCAGATGGTAGGGTAAGAATAGGTGCAGATACTAGCTTCTGCTTCAGGCCTTCAAAGCTCTTCTCTCGATCTTCAGTGTAGACGAATTTCTCCCCTTTCCGCATCAGTTTGGTCAATGGTAGTGCTAGTCGGGAAAAGTTCTCCACGAACCTACGGTAATAGCCAGCTAAGCCTAAGAAACTGCGAACTTCCGTCGCTGATGTCGGCCTTGGCCACTTAGTAATGGCCTCAACCTTCGCTGGATCCATAGTGATTCCTTCTGCTGATACAATGTGACCTAAGAATGCCACCTTGTCTAACCAGAACTCACACTTGGAGAATTTAGCATACAGCTGCTTCTGGCGAAGAATCTGTAATACCGTACGAAGATGGTCTTCGTGTTCCTCCTTGTACTTTGAGAAAATCCGGATGTCATCGATGAAGACAATGACGAACTTGTCCAGAAATTCATGGAAGATTCTGTTCATCAGATCCATGAACACTGCTGGAGCATTTATCAGGCCAAATGGCATAACTACAAACTCGTAGTGGCCATAGCGGGTACGAAAAGCAGTCTTAGCGATGTCCTGCTCCTTGACCCGTAGCTGATGATAGCCTGACCTAAGATCGATCTTGGAGAAGTGTTTGGCCCCTTAGAGTTGGTCAAACAGATCGTCAATGCATGGCAGTGGATACCTATTCCGAATGGTAATCTTGTTGAGCTCGCGATAGTCTATGCAAAGACGCATACTGTCGTCCTTCTTCTTAACAAATAAGACCGGTGCGCCCCATGGAGATGCGCTCGGTCAAATGAAACCTCGTTCAAGAAGTTCTTGCAGTTGATCCTTCAGTTTCTTCAGCTCTATGGGAGCCATGCGATAAGGAGACTTGGAGATTGGTTCAGCTCCTGGAACCAGTTCGATACTGAATTCCACTTCTCGTGCAGGTGGTATGCCCGGAAGTTCTGCTGGAAACACATCTTGGAATTCCGACACTGTTGGTTGATCCTGAATCGATGGAGATTCAGCATCTATGTCGTGAACCGTAGCTAGATAACCCTCGCAGCCATGTGACAGTAGTGCACGCGCTTGCAGGGTGGATATGACTTGTACAGACCGTCCGGGTATGAACCCATTATGAATGTACTCTGGTGCATTGACATCACCGAAGATAACTCGATATGAATGGCAGTCAATGGTAGCATGATTCTTGGATAGCCAATCCATGCCTAAAATCATGTCGAAGTCATTCATGTCCAGCGGAAGTGCGTCGACAGGTCGAACCTTATCATCAAATTCTAAGGGAAGACTCTTGTATACATGGGTGATTAATACAGAGTCCCTCAAAGGCGTGGAAATAGTAAGCCTATTCTCTGGTGCATTGACATCACCGAAGATAACTCGATATGAATGGCAGTCTATGGTAGCATGATTCTTGGATAGCCAATCCATGCCTAAAATCATGTCGAAGTCATTCATGTCCAGCGGAAGTGCGTCGACAGGTCGAACCTTATCATCAAATTCTAAGGGAAGACTCTTGTATACATGGGTGATTAATACAGAGTCCCTCAAAGGCGTGGAAATAGTAAGCCTATTTTCTAGTGGCAAGGGAGGCATCCTAATGTTCTTAGCATAAGCAGTAGAAATAACCGAGTGAGTAGCACCCGTATCGAAAAGAACACATGCAGCGCGACCATACATATACAAGATTCCAGTGATGGTACCTGTAGACTTGTTGGCCTGGTCTCGATATGTCGTGTAGACACGCCCGGCAGTAGGAGGCGGCTTGGTATCAGCATGTCCCGATGTACCCTCCATCTCGCCCTTACGGCAATCCTTCATAATATGGCCAGGAAGACCACACTTGAAGCACGCATCAGTATTATGGCGACATGGTCCTGGGTGCCTACGGTGGCAAGTAGAGCAAAGAGGATGAGTGTATCCTCCAGCAGGTGCTCTGGCTGGCTGAGGACCTGATAAAAACATTTCACATAAGACATGATAGTTGGGTACAAAGGACAAAGCGGATAATCGTAGGATTGAATAACAGTGATAGCTGGATGGTTAGGCTACGAACCTCTCTGGTTCTGGTCCCTACCGTTTCCATGGTTCCTGGTAGAAGTTTGCTAAAGTGTCAGAATATGAGTTATAACATAAAACATAAGGAATTTCGTAAGTATTAGGACCTGCTGTTGTTGGATTGCCCGGCGTTGTTACGGTAATTGTCATTACCGCCATGCCTATCCGTAGCAGAACGGTCGTTAGTCTGACCGTTTCCCTTGGGCTGATGAGGTTGCTGCTGAGTAGCCGGCTGAGACCGGTCCCCAGTTTTCTGCCTGGAAGATACAGTTTAAAGAGATGAATAATTAACATATGGAAAGTATACGGTTTGGTCACCGCTTGAATACGAATGTTTACCTCTTGTCGGGTCTTTCAGCTTCCCCGAACTCATCCCTCTCCTGCAGCATCTCCAGTTTTCGTGCTGCATCGGCCACTTGTGCTACAGTGTTGAACGTAGCACACACCAGATTGTTTGTGATCGATGTGCGAAGAGCCCATCTGAAGTGATGTGCCTGCTCTTCAGGAGTACCTGCTGCCGCACCAAGGAAACCAGCCAAGCGAAGAAAGCATTGCATAAACTCGTTGCTATTCTCCCCAGCTCTCTGACGGATCCCATGGTACTCTCTCTTGAGCTTGTCCTGCTCAACCTTGGGAAAGAACTGCTCCATCACCCTGTCCTTGAACTGAGCCCAAGTCAAACCAGCAACCCACTCATCACCACCTTCAGATTGCATCAATGCTAACCACCAGTTGAGTACATCGTCTTCGAACCGATAGCATGCCAACCTCGCCTTGTATGCGGGGTCACAGCCCATAGCGTTGAAAATCTTCTTGATGTGAGCCAACCAGCTTTCAACATCGCTGGGGCTATCTGTCTTCTCAAAAGATCGAGGGCGGAGCTTGTTGAATCTCTCCAGCCATACTACTAATGTCACTGGAGGAGGAATAGGAGGTTGCTGATTGTGTTGCTGATTGTTGGCAGCTTGAACTTCAGCCCGGATGTCATTCCTCAGTTGAGGAAGCAAGGCTTGCATGGCAGCCTGAATTGCAGCATTGAGCTGCTCCTGTTCGCGTGTGAGAACCATCTGACAGTATAACATAAAACATATGATTAAACAGTTCAAAACATAAAATATAAAAATATATACATGAAAAAAATTTATACTAAAATTTCACGAGAAAAATTTTATGCAAGAAAATTTTGTGTATGAATGCATGATGCAGTTTTATGAAAACTTTTGTATGCTCGAGAGTGAACGCCTCTGGCCAGTTCACCCAAAACAAAGACATTGCGAGGGGACGCCTATGGGTCGGTCCCAAATCTAAAATTTTCGATAAAACACATGCGACTAAATAGGGCCAGTCCTGTACCAACCATTACTTAGTCAAAAACCCTGCAACAATGACATGTATATGTATGCTTAAAAATGATGAATGCATGAAAACAACTGTCAGTTCTAGGAAGACCGTAGTGACTAGCCACTAATCACAGGTCATATTTGAGAGCCTACAGGTCGAAGCCTTGGCTCTGATACCATAATTGTAACAACCCATTTTGGAAATGGAAATATCACAGTAATTATGGCGTGTCATCAAAGCATACAAGGTAAAATGTCTAAACATTACTTGACCATATAAAGGAAAATACCGGAATCAAACATCGGTAGTCCAAACGTAAAGCTCATCACACACAAACATAGTATAATAAAGGAAAAGGACTAAACAATGTCCAAAGCATAAGTATCAAAGAAAGGAAATTCATAATGTAAAGAAGGCTAGACAGCTTCCAGTCCATATGCACGTACTCTTAATGTCTACGAGTGTCCCTGAGTACCTGCCGTTTTGGGAACATAGAAAAGGAAAACGGCTGAGCAAATACGCTCAGTGCACAGATGTACAATAAAGCATGAATAGGATAAGCATATAACATAATAACAGCGGAAGAAAGCTAAGTCCCGAGTAACCTGGTTAAATCTTAATAAAACTGGTTTTATAGTTTGAAAGTCTTATGTTTATATTATAAAAACTGTTTGTCATATTTTACCATTAGCCAATATAGGTCATGAAAATCTACCGTGCATGAATAATTGGAGGGGTGACCTTATCATGCAAATTAGAGGGGTTGCCTCTAATTTAATATAAGTTTATGGGTAGGAGGGATCAGCTCCTTGTGAAGGATGCAAGGCACACACCACATTCACCATGTAATCCTGAATAAAAACATGTAACTAGGATGCACCCATACGCCCCACATGATAAATATAAATAAATGGCCAAAAGCTGAAGGGACACCACGAGCAATCACTCCGCCGTGGTGAAGTCATAACATCAGTGCCTCTAATGTTATGGTTATAGTACCTCCATAACTAGGTGAAACTGGTCATGCATGTATATGGCTATAGGTAAACTTAATTAGACATAAGCAATCAAACACGTAACTTATACTATGGGAAAACAGTTGGCTGCATACGGGGAAATCCTAATAAAGAAAGAATGTCCATACTGAAAGGACGGGAATCTGTACCTTATGTCCAGTGAACGAGAAAGACGAACTGCGAGGAATCCTACTTCCGAATCACTAGTGCTACATAAATACGTACATGAAATAAGTATCTGCTTACTAAATACATAGCTGGTTTTATGTCATGTCTTAGCTTATTTTATGTGTTCTTACTATGTTTTACTGTTTAAAGCCTTAAACTGTATTAAATCTTATATCCTGTTTAATCTGATTAAGTATTTCTGGTATTTCATGTGTTATTATACTTACTGTGTAATAATAAGTAACTTTCCAAAAATAGCAGGTTTCCTAAAATAGAAAGTTTCCAAAAATAGAAAGTTTCCAAAAATAGATTTACTGCTTAAAATAGATAAGTTTCTAAAAATAGAAAGTTTCCATAAATAGATTTGTTGCCTTAATTAAATAAGTTTCCATAAATAGATTAGCTGCCTTAAATAAATAAGTTTCTAAAATAGCTGGTTTCCATAAATAGATTAGCTGCCTTATTTAATTAAGTTTCTAAAAATAGAAAGTTTTCATAATTAGAATTAAGCTGGTTAAATAAGCTAAGTAAATAAGCCTAAGTGTTTTCATGATTATTTTCTAAGTCATATGGTATATTGTATAGTTTAATAATTATTTCATGTAATTTAATTAAACTATAGGTTATAATATTTAATTAAAGTATAACATGTTTTTAATTAAATATGTTAAATACTTAGGTTAAAATATGTATTATTATATATTAATAATATAACCTAAGTCATGTTAATTAAATAATTATATCCGTGGTTTTAAAATAATTAATTAATTATAAGTCTTAAATATATAAATACTTAGGTTAAAATAATTTCATGATTATTAATAATTAAATAACCTAAGTCATGTTATTAAATTAATCACATCTTTTATTAATTTAATTTTAACATAAGTTCATAACATAAAAAAAAACTAACATAAACCATGAACCGGATCTAAGCTTAAAAACATGAACCGGACATGAATCGACACCGTACCCCGAACCAACTCGGGGTACCCCTTGCTGACGTGGGACCCACACGCACCAACCAAGACCATATGGTCTTGGTGGTGGTCGGCTAAACAAACCGAAACCCCCTTGGGGTCGGTTGCAACCTGCGGCCAAAACAAAACACCCCTTAAAATGACCCTTTGATTTAATTAATCACCAAAACATGTTAGATCTATGATTAATTAATATGTTTTTATAAAAACATCACATGTTCATAATTAATAAAAATATTAAATTAAAAGAAAAGGTTTAAAAGGTTTTTACCGAATTCGTGGATCAAGAGAATGAAGAACAAACATGAACAATCAACAAATCCTCAAGATCAAAGATCAAAGCATCACCTTGTATGGTGATTTAAGGGTGGCGGCACAAAGAGAGGAGGAAGAGAGGGTTTTAGTTTTTTCTTGAAATCTTCTGTAAAGTGATTTTGAGTAGTGAAAAATTAATTAACCCCCCTTTAGTAAAAATTGACAATTGGCTTGGCCCATTGTCCTTGTTTGGCCGCGGGTAGGGACCCCCACATGGGGTTCCCGTACCTTGTTCCGTGTCTCGTTATTTAGTCACTCGTTTGTGTTTATTTATGTTCGTGTTTTAAATGTTCTCGTTACGTAAATACCGTGATCTAATATATTTAATTACGCTCGTAATAAATATATATACGTAATTAATAATAGCTCGTGTTTTAATTACGTTCATGATTTCATGATCGCATGTTCGTGATTAATTATATTTAAATAATTATTACGTGATCGTTCATATAAAATACTTATCGTGTTCTAACACGTTACGTAATATGTAAACTCCTAACACGTAATCGTAATAATGCTATATTAGGAAAGTTTCAACTAGTACGTACGATCCTAAGGGTACTATGCATGGTAAAAGCATGCGGGTTTTACAATTTCACTTCAAGACACAACTTCATCAACTCCAATTTGCTTCATGGCTAAATCTTCAACGACTCAGGCATGGTTATGGCATCAATGTTTATCTCATCTTAATTTTGACTCCAAGAAAGATATTGTGAGAGGCCTTCCAAGTTTGAAATTCATCAAAGATCATCTTTGTTCTTCTTGTGAGCTTTGTAGAGCTAAACGAAGTAGCTTCAAAACAAAGACTACACCAAGCTCTAAAGGACGGTTAGATCTTCTTCATATGGATCTGTGTGGTCCCATGCGTGTTCATAGTATCAATGGAAAGAAATATATTCTGGTAATACAACGTGGTCTTCAAACTCAAGTCAAAGTGGTTCGTACTGACAGAGGTACATAATTTTTGAATTCAAAACTGAGAAACTATTTTGAAGCCGAAGGAATTGAACATGAAACATCTATTGCTCGAACACCCGAACAAAACGGCATTGTTGAAAAACGAAACCGTCCTTTAGTTGAGGCTGCTCGAACATTATTATCCGCTTTAAAACTTCCACTATACTTTTGGGCCGAAGCCGTGTCAACCGCATGCTACACACAAAACCGTTCCTTAATTATCCCAAGACACGAAAAGACACCATATCACATAATTCATGATCGAAAACCTTCACTCAAACACCTTCATGTTTTTGGATGTACTTGTTACATTATTCGAGATGGTGAAAATTTGGATAAGCTGAAAGAGAAAGGTGATGCATGTATTCTTGTGGTATATGCAACTCAGTCTAAGGGATATAGAGTATACAACAAGAGAACAAAATTGATTGTCGAGACCATTCACATTTGATTTGATGAATTACAAGAAATGGAACTTGAACAAAACAGTTTAAGTCACGATCAACAACGACAAACGACTTCCGTTCACAACCGCACGGACCTCGGAACTTAAGACAACAGCAATGAACCGTCAAGTTCAACGCTGGTTCCAGAAAATGTTCCTAGAGCTGATATGACAGTCGACACGACAATTGAAGAGTTGGAAATGTTATATGGACCAATGTATGATGAATATTTCACGGGGGAGAAACAAGTTGTATCGAAGTCTTCCGCTGTCACACATGATAAGAATGATGATACCGATCATCGTCAACAAAAGGATACAACTTCATCTACTTCAACACCGGTTGCTGCAGAGTTACTTCCTCAGAATATCACTTCAACAATCGATCCTACAACATCCATAACTACTGTCATTGCTCCAGAGAACACAAATCAAGCAGACAATGCATTATCAAACGAAGACGAATTTATCAACCCATTCGGTACACCGGTACACGAAACTGGAGTGTCTTTTACTCGCCATGTTGATCCGTCAAATATGCATACATTCTACCAACGACATCATTCAACACATCATTGGACCCGAGATCATCCTTTGGTTCATGTAATTGGAAACCCTTCACAGCCCGTTCGTACAAGACGATAGCTTCACACCGATGGCGATGTTTGTATGTTCGCACTCGTCGTGAGTTCAGCCGAACCGAAAAACATCAAAGAAGCCATGGCTGATCATGCTTGGATTGAATCGATGACGGATGAACTTCAACAATTTGAAAGACTTAAAGTCTGGGAACTTGTTGACAGACCATATAATGTAATACCATTAAATCTTCGATGGATCTGGAAAAACAAGATGGATGAAGAGAACACGATCATCAAGAATAAATCTAGGCTTGTGGCTAAAGGGTATGGACAGAAAGAGGGTATTGATTTTGAAGAATCATTTGCACCAGTAGCTCGAATGGAATCGGTCAGGATTTTTCTTGCTTATGCTGCACATAAGGGATTCATTGTCTATCAAATAGACGTAAAGACGGTGTTTCTTAACGGTCCTTTGAAGGAAGAAGTATATGTCACACATCCAGAAGGATTCGTCAATCCTCATTATCCTGACAAGGTGTATCGTCTCCACAAAGCACTATATGGACTCAAGCAACCTCCAAGGGTGTGGTACGACGAGCTCTCGAAATTTCTGGTCTCCAAAGGTTTCTCAAAAGGTTCCATTGATTTAACTTTGTTCACTTATAAATATGGGGATGACATTTTGCTTGTGCAGATTTATGATGATGACATTATTTTCGGGTCTACAAACTCAAAACATTCAATATGGTTTGAAAAAGTCATGCATATCAGATTTGAAATGTCTATGATGGGCGAACTAAAATTCTTTCTAGGAATTCAAGTTCACCAATCCCCAAGTGGTATCTTCATTAACCAAGCTAAGTATTGTCAAGAGATAATCACAAAGCATGGTATGACATCATGTGACCCCGTTGGGACACCTTTATCAACCACATTGCTAGATGCTGACTTGGAGGGTTTACCCAAAGATCAAACGAGATATCGTTCCATGATCGGGTCCCTCGTGTACTTGACAGCAAGCAGACCTGATATTCATCATGCTACGTGTTATTGTGCACGATATCAAGCACGACCTACTGAAAATCTCCTCAAGGAGGTTAAACGGATCTTTCGGTACCTTAAGAATACCATTCACATGTGACTCTGGTATCCAAGGGAAGCCGGTTTCTTTCTAACGACCTATTCAGATTCTGATCATGCAGGGTGTCTTGATACACGTAAAAGTACTTCTAGAGATGCACAATTTCTAGGTCAAGATAAGCTTGTGGGATGGTCTTCCAAGAAGCAGGATTGCACGTCATTGTCATCAGCCGAAGCGGAGTATGTGTCTCTATCTGTGTGTTGTGCTCAAGTTCTTTGGATGAGAACACAACTCACGGATTATGGGTTCCACTTTGATAAAGTACCTATGTATTGTGACTCAAAGTCCGCCATAGCCATCTCGTGCAATCAGTTACAGCATTCTCGCACGAAGCACATTGATGTCAGATATCACTTTATTAAGGAACAAGTTGAAAAGGGTATTGTTGAATAATACTTTGTTGGAACTGATTACCAATTAGCTGACTTGTTTACAAAAGCTCTTTCGAAAGAGAGGTTTGCATATCTAGTTAGGCAAATTGGTATGAGATGTTTGACTCCAGCAGAACTGGAGGTTCTGGCAAAGAAGCCTTCTTGATTCATCTATCAAACATCTACGTGTAAATATTCATGAAAAAGAAAAATACAAAATTAAAAAAATCTTTTATAATCAAAAAATATTCTTCTCGACATGTCTTTCAGTATCGATAATATGGATGCACCTAGAAATGTCACTCAATAACGACACGGGTGTGTACATAAAGCTCGAATGAAAGTTGTAAATATTTTTCAAAACATGTCATTTCTATCTTTTCTAAAGGAAATTGTCTATTTTGGACAATATTTCCAACAACGGGTAGAGCAATCTATCTTGGGTTGAGCTTGTCACAAAACATTCAACGTTTTGAGCTCAACACAATGGTTTGTAATCACTTTCAGATTGCAACCCGGTTCTACATTCACGGGGGAGTGTACGCTTTAGTACCCTTACCCTCAGCAAAAGAAGAGAGATCTTCTTACACTTGAGTGGATTCGTCAAGACATTCAACGTATATGAACTCAAGTTTATGCTTTAGAAAAAACCTCTTCGCCAAAAATAAATAGGATTTTTCAAAAAGCGTTGAACACAATTTTTTCAAGAATTTCTCAATGATTATTCAAAATCTTTCGAAAATTGTGTGTTCAACAACTCCCATCCTCAAAAAGCAAAATGTGGATCATATCCTCACAATGACAATTCAATTGGATCAATTTTTGAGGGGGAGCGTTTTAACTTCATGTAAAAGATTAACACATCTTTCTCACGGAGATTTTCAAGACTATTTTTCAAAATATATTTTAATCAAATTTGGTATCTCTAATATCAAAAGATTTTATATATTAGAGATAGGGGGAGAAAATGTGATTAAATGTGATCTTATATAAGACTCAAGCACTTTAACTCTTACCTACATGTGCGAAACACTTTCGATTATCGATGCACATGTGAAGGAGGAGCATTTCTGAAACGAAAAAACTAGCAAGGTGTTAAATGTTGTTCAAACACTTTGTTAGAATTTAAAGTGGTTTTCATGGTTATGATCACATACCCACAACATCTTTAATTCACGACGTTATTGGTGTCAAAAGGGTGGTTAGGTTTAAGTCCTATGATCCAACTAGAACCGGAGGGATCTTCCCAGGGACAATCCAATAGATTATTAGAAGTCCTTAGGAAAGTTGGAGTAGAATGTGAACGAAGCTGAATGTCGACTAAGTACTGATGCTAGCACTGGAACAATCACAACAAGGTGCTAGTAATGATGTCTTGGTAAGCATTGAAGGGGTTGAAGAATGAAAAAGAAATGTAAGGATAAAGGGTCTAAAGAAAGAAGCCCTCCATACAACTTAGGCAGAAACCGGGTCAACACATCATGAAGACAATCTCATCATGGACCCAGTGATGAAGTACACAACCCTTTCCTAGCTACTTAGGCTTCTCTCAAAAGAAGTTTGTTTTATTGTCACGGAGATCAACACGGCTTCTATTGACCTTCTCACTCCGAGATAGTTGATATTGAATAGGTGGCATCTGCTCCAGCCTCCGACCACTAAAAGTGCACAAATAGAGTCTAGAGCCAAGAGATCAATCAAATCTCGTTAGGACACACGGATGAAGATCAAGAGAGTCCTACGCTATATCCTTGTGATATTGCTAGAACACTCAGAGTGATACTACTTAGTATTCACAATGATGAGTGGAAATCCTTCCAGTGTTAACATCAAACAGCACTGCGATAGGTCATGTGTAAGATTCTTTATGAATTGAACATATGTAAAACTGTAAAGCAACAGCGGTTTGATTCTGAATTGATTCAAACTCGTTTCAGGTTTCTACGCAATATCTTTATGGTCTTGCCAGAACATTCAGAGTGATATTCATTAATATTCACAGTGATGAATGGAAATCCTTCTAGCGTCAACATCAAACAGCGCTACGGTAGGTGACTTGTGAGATTCTTATGAATCAAACTTGTGTCAACTGGAAAGCAACAATGGTAAGATTCTTAATGAATCAAACTTGTTCCAGGAATTTGAAATGACGACTTTAATCAAGCGGATATTTATCCAATTGATTCACTCTTTATGTTCGCAGTCTTGCTTTGAAACGGTCGAGTAAAGAGAACGGCTAGTACAGCCGCGAAACCCTGTCAAGGAGATTCTTAATTGAATCTACCTAATCACAGGTACGGTATTTAATATCGTATAATGGTCTTCACCGACCGGAGGTAAAACGCTACCGATTTAGGACGAATGTCAAAGCCATTCAGTCCGTGTCTATGTTTTGTCTCGAGAAGGTGGCGTCACGGTGTACTCAGCAAAGTCAAAGATTCAAAACCACATATTCATGCCCAAAGACTTATTCAACAATTAATAGTGTGAGCATGTGGATGAAGACACAAGATCGCGAGATGGCAAAGACAAGTCAAGAATGATTTGAAGATCTCAAGGTAAAAGACTAAGTCGAAAGACAATGACAAAGGCTCAAAGATCACATCATGAAGGAACAAAACTACTATTACACGTTCAAGACTCATTTATGACGAAATTCATAAATCTCCATTGGACTCCAAATATCGAAGAGGAATGACCTCACATTGGGGGAGATTGTTAGCCTCAAATATTGAGTCAAACAAGAATGTTCGGTATTAGGTTTATATTGTAATATTTATTAGAACGTTGTAATAGATAGTTAAATTGTCGTGGTTCACGGGCTTGGATTTAAACTAATTAAAGTCCAAAAGACAAGCCCGGCCCAATATATAGCCCATTAAAGCCCGCATGTGGGTGGACTATATATACTACCCTCCTAGCATGTTAGGAGGGTTGGTTGTTCATTTTATTCTCACTTCTAATCTAATATTCACCAAGTTAATCATCTCTTCTCTATAATTTCTCTCACTACTTTCTCTCTCTAGAATTCATCTTCTTCATCTATTTATATTCTTAAATTCATGTTATATCATCTAAATATATGGGACAACAAGTCCTATGCCTTTTATAGGCTACAATGAACTACTACAATGCATAAAAACGTATAAACCCTAGTGCTTGAAGTCCCAAAAATTCCCTTGAGGATTTTGAATATCTTGGAATCATGTGACTTTCTTTGACAGGTTGTGGAGCTGGCAAGTGATAGAATTTTGATCAAAGGCCTCAAATAAGCTTAGGATGAAAGCAAAAATCTTGGGCGTTGGATGGCTGGCAAGGTTTTGGCAGTTTGTTCCAAGGTGTAGCAGGGGAATCTTGTGTGGGGTTGTTGAGTGATGTGGCAAGGTTTTTTAGAGTTGGGTTATGATTATGATATGCTTAATCATAAATCTGGAGATGATGGAGGTTTAATTACAAGCCATTAGTAAAAACCCAATTTGTGTTCATGTGTGAATAGTAGCATGTTTAATCTGGTTTAGGATTCAAAAATGTGTTAACCGCGTTTAATAAATAACTAATTAAGTTAGTTATTAAACGGGTGTGGGTGGATTGGTGAGGTGGATGAATGGGGGATTGTGATTGGTGGAAATGGGTAAGTGGGGCACGTGTCATGCAAGGGTTGGTTAAGGTAAGTTTTGTTGTCTGCCCAATTCAGTCCCTCTCTTTTCTTCCTTCTTTCATTTGAAGTTTAAATAACCAAAACTGAATTTCCTTTGTTATTCAAGTTTTGGTTTTCACACTTTGGCCACAAATACTTTTCCGAAGTATTTTCAGGGGTATTTCTTGCCATTTGTTGATTCTTGAAGGGCTGTTTTGGCATTTTCTTTAAAGGTAATGGTCTTGACTTGTATGGTTGACTTCTTGGAGGACTAATATTGACAAGTCATGATTGTTGAGGGACCATTCTTGCCGATTCTTCAAAGTGGAGGGCCCTTTTTGTAAATTTGACAAACTTTAAGGACCAAACTTGTAATTATGAATATACAAGGGTTTAAAGTGTCAATTCTTCAATATTGGAGGACCCTTCTTGCATAATCTTCAAAACTTCAAGGGTTTTTTCTTGGAAAATCTTCATTTGAGCTTGGTTCATTGTGCGGCTTCGTTTCCCGTGTTCGTTTTTGCATGTTTCTTGTGATCTTTTGTCATTTTCTCAATATCCGTACCTAAAATACACAAGTAACAAACACAAGCATATATTTGGCATTTTTGATGATATTTAATGCATTTAAAGCCCGTTTTGGACGATGAGACTATGTATAAAATCAGTCTCATCAATCGACTAACCGAGAGGGTTATAACTTGAAACTTAACGTAAGAATGTCGTTTAGATGAAAACCGACAAGGAATACGTTAGGTATCGATATTATATTCTCAATTTATTATAAGAATGATTTTATTATCTTTATTCTTATTTCTCGTACTTTACGTTTAACGAATAACGAGAACTATTAGTGATCTTGATACCGACGGATGCCCAAAATTTTACGTTTTATTATCGATTATCTCGATATTTAATATTTTCGACGTTTTTTATTTAATTACGTTTTAAGGTCCTGTCGAAGTTATATTATTATTTTTATGAAGCGTTTTAACTTTTGAAAAGTATTTTTACGAAACTCGAGTCCCGTAAATATTTTCAGATTTGACTAATAGTCATTTTCTACCCTTTAAACTATTAAATTGAAAATTGGTCCAAAAGAATGCCTAAATGACATTTTCTACCCTAAACTATTAATACTATATAAGTATTTTCATTCATCTAATTTCTTCCACTAACTCATTTTCACCAAGTTTTTCACACATACTTCTCTCCCCACCTTATTCTTGCCGCCACCCCTAGCCACCAAACACTACCATCTTTGATTTTCTAGCTTGATTCCTTAAAATCTAACACAAGACCCATTCTAGTTTTGATCTTGTGATCATTTTGGTATGATTTTCTCCAACATGCAACAAGTTTTGAAAAATTGATAAAAACAAGAATTGTTGAAGGTATTTTTATAATCATGCATGTAATGATCTAGTGAAGATCATGTTATTTTGATATAAAAAGTTTGATTTTTAATCTTTGATTTTTTTGATCAACATGCAAGTGTAGGATTAATGGGGAATGATATTAGGGTGTTAGGATTGATAGAAAAATGATTAGATTAGCTTGAAAAATTGTTTTAGTATGTTTTTAAAGAGTTGATTTTTGGCAGCGAGTTGTAGGCCATTTTTGGGTGTTTTAATTTTGAGTTATTGATTAACTAATCAGATATTGTTGTAGAGAATTTCTCTAGCTTTGACTTGAATAAAGTAGAGCTTCTAGCTCAAACGAGCGAGAATTTATGATGATTTAATTTTCGTGTACCGGGAAACGAGTGATGACACAATCCGAAAATTGTTGTCAATATTTGGATCGAATCTCGGGGACTATAGAATGAGTTTTAGAAATATTGAAGGGCTTATGTAAGTTTCTAAATTTTAGGTCATGAGTCTATTTTCAAACCCGAGTGTCAGTTTTGTAAACGGAATTGTTTTAATTATGTCAAAATGGTTTTACAAGTCAAAGACGTAAAACTGTCTGATTTTTATAACACGAAGGTGTGTCGGGCAGAAGGTCTTAGAAGTAATATTTTTGAATGAAACATAAACTTAGTCTTATTCATATTATGTTTGAGTTTGTCACCAAGTTTCGTCAAAATCGGACAAGTTTAGATAGGGTAGATTGGTGTGTACATGCTGATTGGTATTTTGGACACATAGTTCAATGCTTATGTGGCGTGAGTTGAGTATTCACTATTTGACATGGTGATTTACTCAAGTGTTTAGTCATTATATCAATGACTTAGCTACAGGTCCAGGGGAAGTAAAATGACAAGTTAACTTGTGTTGACTTGGCGTCTATGACGGGTCAATGTCAAGAGTGCCAGTGTTTTAAAAGAATAGTGTTGGATAAAAGGGTATAGAATAACACTTGTATTGTATATTTTCCGGGATTGTCATGGTTTGGTAATTTTGATTTTTATATTATTTAAGTATGATTTATACTTGAGTCGATTATTAACGAACGCGCCTTATTTGGTAGGTTGCGGTTTTCGTGTTTAAACGTGCATCACTAATCGTCGGCGATCGTCTCATTACCACTATTGGCTAAGGTAAGTCTATAGCCTCGCTTTTAACATGTTTAATGTTTTATAAAACCCGCGAGGGGGATAACATGCTTGTTTTTATTAAAATAAAGGGAACAACCGAGAAGTTGTGGAAATCCTACTTATTAGAAAAGTATGGATGCAACGAGAAGTTGTGGAAACCCTACTTATTGGAAAAGCATTTATTATAAGCGAAGGGTGCAACGAGAAGTTGTGGTAAACCCTCTTTGTTTTAAAACTGAACCACAAGGGACCCGATTATATGCTTAGATGAAAGTTATTACATAAGTTAGTTTTAGCCTTAAAAGACCCATGAATCGTGAATTGTTAATCCGAGTAACGCTAATACTATGGATAGATCTATCGGGGTGACACCCAGTCCGGTCACGACTAGCTATCGCTTGGTGTTGTGATGCACTAGTAATGAAACATCGAATGCATTGTATAAGAGAAATGTACGCACTTGGCTAGGTGTGTTGAGCTGAAATAATATATGTTAACGTTCAATGTCACGAGGCTTATGTAATGACACCGATAATTATGTCCGTACAACATAATTGTCTTTCGATGATTTATTAACCCTGGAAGGTTATTTTGAATACTTGTGTTCTCTTTATTTAAATTAAAACTCTATAGATTCTCTTGGCAAATTTTGCTGACTTTTTAGCATGTTTTATCTCAGGTCCATTGGGAAGGCACTCGAGGAAGGCGGTTTCGTGAAGCTTGCTTATTTGAAATGTTTTGGCCCGCTTTTATAAATTATATCCATTCAAATACTTTTTACCATTTACTAGGTTTTGTAAACTTGAAGTTATCTAGGACCGTGTATGAAATTGTACTTTTATTGAATGAAAATAAATGGATGTTTATTAAAACGACTCGTTTTGAGCCGTTTTCTAGACTATGAGATTGAACCATGATAGTAACACCCAAGGACCCTTTCGCTGCTATGACCGAAATTGGGGGTGTTACATAAAACCGTTTCTATCTTGATTTAATATATACAAAAACATGTTCATACCTTTTATATAAATCCAATTCGTGATTCTTTAAAAATATAAATAAGAAAGAGAATGATGATTACCAAATCGAAGCAAAGATCAAGTGATGAACAAACACAATTACACCTTACAAATCGAAGATCAGAATCAAGTTCTTTTTCTTCTTTTTTTCTTTCTTGCCGGCGGCCAAATGGGAGCCCTTAGGGATTCTTATAAAATTTCTATTTGTTGAAAATGGAAAGAATATACGTATTTTTGTTTTTAGCTCATTAGGTGGTTTGGGCCTTGGGCCTTTTATTCTTACAAGGCATGTTTATTAACATAAATCCTGTTTCAATTTACTTCGTGTTTACTTGCATTCTCGTGTATTATATATTCTTAATTTAAGTTCGTGTTATATCGTGTCATGTATTATTTGTCGTTATTCATTTAATATACGTAATACTTGTCGTGTATTTATTATATACTTTTTGTGTTGTAAATACCATATACATTATCACTTGTCATGTATTTATGATTTTTAATTTTCGTGTCATATCACGTCATACCGTATTTAATCTACGTAGTTACTTTTCGTGAATAAATTAAATAATAAAAGTTTTAATTAATGGTATTTTTAAGCGGGTTTTACAACTCTTCCCCTCTAAAGAATAGTTCGTCCTCGAATTAGAAACACGATATGGCTGAAAGGAACATACCCGGATCATGGGAGAAAATGAGGATAAGAAGTCCGGATGGACTCCTCCGTTTCCCAAGTGGCTTCCCGCTCGGGATGGTTCATCCAAAGGATCTTGAAGAATGGAATAGTCTTGGTGTTCATGACCCTATCTTGACGATTTAGAATAGTTTATGGTTCCTCAACATAGGATAGATCCTTAAGAATCCTATCGAGTGTATAAGAAATAATTTGCAAAGATAAATGAAACGTTGTCATAAGAAATAACATGAAATAATGATATTAGTAACCTCTGAGCAATGATACGAGAGACATATTGTGAACGTAGTACGTGAAAAATTGTAAACGTGATACGTGAACAATTGTGACGTGATACATGACCATACGATGAATGTGATATGAGAAACGTAGGGTTAACGTAATATATGAAACATATCGTGAACGTGTGATAACTGAGGAGGTAACACCAGACGATACTAGACGAGACGTTGTAACGTGAAACGTCTGTCTGAGGATGGAAAGTTGTGCTAAACTTGAGTCTGGTCTCCCAAGCTTTCTGCAACTCTTTCCAGAACGAGACGTGAACGTGAATTCGAGAGATGAAGAGCGTGAACGCGAACAAGGTCGTGAACGCGAACATGAGACGTAAACGTAAACGTAAACGTAAACGTAAATGCAAATGTGAACCTAAACGTAAACGTGAACGTGAACGTATATTTCTATCTGATATGATTGTTAATGGAATACCACGAAATCATACAATCTCTTGTTGAAATATCATGTCAACTAGTTAACTACATAATTCTTACGGATAAGGAGGAAATGTGCAGACTTTGTCAATGATCGGCAGCAACTCCGATAGCATCATGCCTCCTATGAGTTGTCACAAGACTCGCCGTAGAGATAATGCCTCAAAAATTTCACCGGAAAAAACTACGGCCATTAACTCTAAATCAGGAGTAGGATAACTCACTTCATAGGAATTTAGCTGTCATAAAGCATAGGCGATTACTTTCCAATGTAGTATGAGTACATAATCAAACCTTTATGAGAACATCCCTAAAATCTAGAACCACCTGTACCAGATGGGAGAGTACGAATAATCGTAGAACTAGACGATGCTTAAGCCTCTTCGAAGCTCTTCTCTCGTCTGTCGTTTGAAACAATTTCTCACTCGTACACATGACTTAAACAATGGTACCACAGTCATGAGAAGCCTTCAGCAAATCTGTGGTAAAAACCAGCTATCCCTAGAAACCAGGTACTTAGTCGTTGACGTCGGTTTCGACCATTTGGTGATAGCCTCCATCTTCGCCGGATCCATGGTAATTCCTTTTTCTGAAACAATGTGGTATAGAAATGCCACTTTACTAAACCAGAATTTCACACATGGAAAATCTAGTATACAATTTCTCCTGTCAAAGAATCTATAGTACCGTTCGGGAATGATCCTCATGCTCTTCTCTAGACTTAGAGTATATCAGGATGTCATCGATGAACACAAAGACGAACTTGTCTAAGAATTCATGGAAACCTCGATTTATTAAGTCCAAAAATACAGCTGGAACATTCGTGAGACCAAAAGGCATAACCACGAATTCATAATGGTCATAACATGTGTGAAAAGCAGTCTTGCAAATGTCCTGCTCTTCCACTCGCAACCGATGGTAGCCTGATCGTATGTCGATCTTGGAAAAGTGTTTAGCACTTTGTAGTTGATCAAACAAGTCATCAATACGTGGAAGGGGATAACGTTTTCGAATGGTGATCTTGTTCAAGTCACGGTGGCCGATACATAATCTCATGCTACCATCATTCTTCTTGACAAGCAGAACCGGTACACCCCATGGTGATACACTTAGGAGAATAAAACCTCGTTCCAGCAACTCTTGTAGCTGATCCTTCAACTCCTTTAACTCAATGGGCGCCATGCGATCAGGAGCTTTGGAGACAGGTTCTGCTCCCGGAACAAGCTTGATGCTAAACTCCACCTCGCGGGTAGGAATATACTCGGAAGTTCTTCTGGAAATACATCCGGAAACTCAGAAACAATCGGCTAATCATGGATTTATGGAACTTCAGAATTCGCGTCATAAATGGTAGCTAGAAAATATTCATAGCCATGGGATAATAAAGCACGTGCTTGTAAATAAGAAATAATTTGTACAGATTTTCCTGGTAGAAAACCTTGATGAATGTATTCAGGTGCCTGAATATCACCGAAAATGACTCGATATGAATAGCCATCAATTGTAGCGCGATGTACTGCTAACCAGTGCATACTCAGAATCATATCAAACTCGCAAATGTCCAAGGGAAGTACGTTAACAGAATGAATCTTGTCATCAACTGAAAAGAGATTTTTATTTCAATGGATAATGCGAACAACGTCATTCGTGGGCGTGGCTATACGTAATATATGATTAAGAAATGAAGGTGCCATGTCAATACATGAAGTAGACGTGGTACGTCTCACTGAATGTGTTTTGCCCGTATCAAACAGAGCGAACACTTTGTGTCCAGACATGAACAATAGGCCAGTGATGGTACCTGAAATTTTAGGGGTCAGATCCACACATGGCACAACAGGATGGGTATACCCCTTGGAGGGTACCCCGAATTACTAAGGTCCTGGTTCAGATGACATACGTGAGTCATGTGTCTTGACTCGTGTCTTGAGGAAATATATGCATGACATGTGTCTTGACTGGTGTCTTGACATGTATCTTTAGAGGATATATGTAAGACATGTGTCTTGACATGTGTCTTTAGAAAATATGCGCGAGACATGTGTCTTGACTGATGTCTTGACATGTATCTTGCGGAGTATACGTGAGACATGTGTCTTGACTTGTTGTCTTGACATGTGTCTTGAGATGTGAAGACGAATAAAGTTGAAAACTTTGGTTATAATACCAGAATTGGGTGATCGGCTGGACTGCTGACCCTTGTATTTCAGGTCACGTCTATGACCGGAGTTTCTGTTGTTATTGTCAGAATAGTTTTCGTCACGGTATTTGTCACTATCGCCTTTCCTGTCGGCTCCATGACGGTCATTATTCTGACCGTGGTTCATGGAACTATTCCGCTGAGTGGCCAGCTGGTATCGGTTCCCACTCTTACGCCTGAAAAGACAACTGAGTGACGCGGGACATATAATTGAGAAGGTAAAGACGTGAAATGGATGGTAACGTCTGGTGGATGAAGTATATCTCTTGTCTGGTCGTTCTGATATATCTCCTTTGTCTTTGTCTCGGAGAATCTCCAGGTTGCGAGCAACATCAGGGATTGAGCAACATCGATAAGTGGGATACGTCTGGGATGATCGAGGATCGACTAGCGAATAAACATGGAGTTAGGTAAGTTGAATACACCTGGAATACAGTACATGGAGTACACGTGGAATATGGTAAATGGAGTATACGTGGAATACGGTACATGGAGTACACATGGAATGTCCATGAGATGGTCGGTACGAGTGTCAACCATATGACATGATTTTAAAAGAGGTAAATGATTAAACGAAATTCAAAAATGACCAACATGAAAGCATGATTAATGAAAACCAACCATGACTATCATGAAATCATGTTTAAATGAAATCCATCAATGTCTAGCATGAAAGCATAATCAACATGAAAAAACATGAAAACATAATCAACATAAGGGAGCATGAAAACATAATCAACATGAAAACGAAATCAACATGAAAGTACGAACATAATTGACATAAAGAAACATAAAAGTATAATCAATAGAGATTTAACATTGACAAGTGTGGACGACTATGGTTCAATCTACAAAATTCGAAGGAAATACAAGTGACTAAGTATGGACGACTATGGCTCAACCCATACTAGTCAAAAAATTTCAAGGGAAAATATCATGAGTAAAGACTGACAACATGTGACTAAGTATGGACCACTATGGTTCAATCCATACTAGTCAAAATTCAAAAGGGCATAAACATGGGACTAAGTATGGACGACTATGGTTCAATCCATACTAGTAAAAAATTCAATAGAAAAAACATCATAAATAGGAATCAACAACATGTGACTAAGTATGGATGACTATGGTTCAATCCATACTTAGTAAAATGTTCAAAAGAAAACATCATTCTTAAAAACCAACAAAGTTTCTAAAAATATCAATACATAGAAAATAACAAACGTCACTTTAGGAAGATCCTAGTGACTACCCACTAGTCATAGGTAAAGTTTTTAGATCTTACAGGTCAAAACCAGGATCTGATACAATAATTGTAACGACCCACTTTGACAAGGTGGCTGTTATGTCATAATCATGGCGTGTCATCAAATCATAATAAAGGCATAACATCATAAAGACGTACAAGACCAACTGGAAGTCGGAATCAAACATCGGCTTCCAATATAAGCTCAACATAAATGAAAAATAAAGGAAAACTAAAGGATAAAACATATGTCCAACCCAAGCATAAGTATTAAAATGCATAAAGAGAAGGAGACTAAGGTAGCTCTCATCCTATGCACGTACTCTCCATGCGCAAGTCTGTCCTTGGTACTTGCCGTATGGGACATGGAAAGAAAATACGGCTGAGCGATACACTCAGTGAACGGATATATGACATGATAAGAATAACGGAAATATGATTAAAAGATATGAAAAGCAGCGGAATATGTGTATGTCCTGGAAAACCTGAAAGATGTTTTAAAAACAGATGATATGAGTGAAATTTCATATCAATTATATCATATTAAACCCTAAAACACAAAGAAAAATACCAGATTTTATGTGTAAAATCAATATTATAGGGTATTCTTTGTTGTTTGTGCTTGTGTAGGTAAAAAGATACTAATTTGATCGAAACATGAATTCCAAGGAATTTATAATGAAGAAAAGACAAAAGAAGGACTCAAGATGACAAGTCAACAAAAGACAAAGGACCTTTCTTGACAAGCTGCAAACTTAAGGGACTAAAAGTGTAAATTTGGAAAAGTCAAGAACAAAGTCAAAAGACCTCAAGATCAAAGT